>VZTN01010444.1:0-15086 GCA_013400515.1 Erpornis zantholeuca
AAAAAAAAAAAAAAGGAACTTTGAAATTCTGCAACCAGGGATTTTAACAACAGCCACAAGAAAGGCCTTTCAAAGCAGCTTTTCAGGCAATGGAGCATGAGATGATGAATCACAACAGCATTGTGGCAGCTTGCATTTCAGGATGCATGGCCACAAATGGACAGGGGATGCTTAGAACTATGTAGTGATTGGAGATATGGGTGAGGAAGATGGCTGTGCCTGTGAGAGGTTTATGGACATTTCCAGAAAATACAGAACTGAAAGGCAGTGAGGATCACCTACAAGAGAAACAAACAATTGAGAGTTCCCAGAAAGCATCTGAAAAACATTTTTCAATTTTTTCTTTGCATTAGTGATAGACAAAAAAAAAAAAAAAATTTTTAAAACATCTTTTTGAAAAGTTCATATTGTTATGACACTAGGAGTTAACAAAATGTATAAAAGAAAACTGAAGATACCACACCACCTGTGATAAACTCCCTAAATAAGAATAATACATCCACTGATACACAGGGAAAACCAGAACCCTACAGAAATCCTGGTTTGCTTTGCAGAGTATGCTCACTGTGTTCTGTTTACATAACATTTTGTCAACGAAGTGGATTGAAATCTATGTATGTATTTCTTAAGACTGTCTCTTTAAACAGATTTCTGCCATCCTTAAAAATAAACCTAAATACTGTAGAGTCAATGCGAAAAACCCCAAACCCTCCAGAACTTGCTGTCATCTTTTTTCCCACCCTCACAAGGAAATGTGCTTAACCACCATGAAAGACAAAAAAAACATCACTTCCCTCCCTCTCAGTGCAAATCACTCTTGTCTTAATGCCTACTTAATGTACTTTAAAAACACTGTCAGTCTTGTTTCTTTTTTAAGATACATAGAATAAAAAGCAACACATTTATTGTGTAAAAGCGAAACTGCTTTGACACACTGATGCAAAACCATCTCATTAATTTCCCTGCTCCTTTCCGAGATTATTTAATAAAATGGCAAGAATAGAAAGAAAACCAAACAACTTTTCACAATACTCTCACCATTTTGAATCCCCTTTTATACTTAGCTCATTGTAGTGGCTAATAATTACAATGACATGGAGGTGGCCAAAATAGAGCAACATTACATAACATTTCCACATCAATTCCACGGAGTAAAATTTTTCCTTTTTAAGTACCCTACAAATTGAGTAACCACTAAGTCATAAAAAGGAAAGAGCAGCTCTTCCAGATTTTACAAATAGCAAAAACGTATTTTTATGTTCTACTAAAAATGGAATTAACAGGGGAGAAAGGGCAAGACAATTCTCAGGTTTTCCTGTGTTAGCAAATGCCTGTCTCACTACTGAACTGAAAGAAACTCTCCACCAACAGCAGGTTTGGCCACATGACAAAAAAACCCCCAAAACAACACTGCCCAACATTTCAACAGTGGTGGTGGATATTTAAAAGGGTTGATAAAAGTCCTATGGGTTACAAGACAAAAAATAATTATCTCTCAATGTTTTAAAAATGAGCTTGTTTTAAAAATACAATAATCATAAATTTAAGTTTCTGCACACATTATTCTTCACCATTCCTACTGAATTCAAACCAGCATATTCAATACCTTAGTATTCAATTCTGGATTCCATTTGAGATATTCTTGATAGCAGAACATCTGTTTAGCATTTTCTACTTTCATAAAATTTAAGATCGTAGGCACAAGCCACTGTAAGAGGGGTGTGTGGAAATAATCAATGCTGAAAAAATTGGAAACACTCAAAACCATCAGCCAGGTAAAAAGATGATCAAAAACTGCTGCATCCATATTTTCCAAATCTTAATTTGGATAATTATTTGATATTTTTTACTTTCCTAAAATTTGCAGAGACTTTAATCCAATGGAGTTCAGCAGAACTACTTGAAGCAATTGCTCTGCTGTTCAGAATAGCTGCGCAATCCAAATTATTAAGTATCAGACACATATTTGGACTTTGTTTTCTAAATCTTTCTCTTAAGGAAAACTACTTCAGAAATCCTGTACCTGCAAGCCTATGTGTGAAATGTACCTGTTTATTGCTCCCAGAAAATGTATTTCCCAGACTATTAGCTATGGAATATTCTTGACCTGGAATCTGGAGAGAAGCTTGTCTGTATGTGTGTGTGTCTGGGCAGGAGGGAACAGAGATCAGACTGATGAACTAAGCTTGGCAGAGGTGGATTTCAAAACTGATATATTACAGAACATTTTCAATTCGAGCACCAAGCACATTATGGAATTTGTTATCAGTTTCACTGAAAAAAAGAAAAAAAATAAAAAATTCTCTCCCTCCTGATCCAGGCAGGTGAGAGCATGAAGCCACAGCAGCAAACACAGAACACAGCACCTCCTGCATGAATTATGTCTTCTGTTAACCACTTCAAGAATAAGGAACTTCTGGCATTTTAAGGAGTTAATTGGTTGGTCTTAGAGCTTTCTCCCTCATGAAATAAACCTTGGTGATAGCCACCACAGACAGAACCAACAGCAGGCATGGAAATGAGACACTGAAACAGATTTCCTTCCCTTCCATAATGATGGAGACTACATTTAGTAAAATAAGGGTCTTGCTTTATATGCAATATTTGCAGCTGCCAGAACACACATCAGGTACCATCCTTGTTCTGATTATGAACAAGTGCAGATCCCTGTTCACTCACAATAATGAGATTTATTGTTATTAAAAATAATAAAAGCCTCATAGCGCTCTGCAAGGAATGGAATGGAAATAGAAAGTCTGTAAGAGAACACTGAAAATGACAGGTTTAGGGTGACAATTATTTTGTTTATAGCATGTAGTGAACATTGCAATGACTCACAATCACGTGCTGTCTGTACATACTTGGAGGATGACATGAAATAAAATTGAATATGTTATCTGTGGTACAGTATGCTTTTCTTAAAGTAATAAATATTCTGATGCATTCTTCCAGATTTGTTTAAAATTGTTGGAAGTCAACAGTTTGGTTTCACCACAGTTTAACTGTGACAGCACAATTGTTTCAGGAGCCACATTTATGAAGCAGATCAGCACACTTTAAAAATCAGTGCTCTTACAATAAATAAATGAGCAGATTAAGAGGTTAGCTGGGACAAGGAGGTGGAAAGCATGGGAGAATTCCTCCAGTTCAACCCAAAGCCTTGTATTCCCAAGCCACAATTCCAGGGGATACCCATGTCCTCTAGGACCCAAAGTCATTCCCAGGAAAAGAATGACACTTAAATATGCACATCAATTCAAAAGCTTCTTACAGATTTTAAAAAATAACTGAAAAATCTTTATATTGTCCATTTTCTCTAGTTTTTTCAAGGAATTATGGGATAGCTCAAGAAAACCATTTTAACAAAGACAGTCTCTAATATTCTCTCTGAAAATTATAAATAATTAATATGTATCTGCTGTTTCAGCAGTTTAAAGAAACTGTAGTGTTAATTTTACTTGCATGATACTAATGCCAAAAAATTTGTAGAAGATAAATCTACTAATAATGCATGATTAGCAATGCAAAGTATGTTAATACCACTTAGCTTTGTTTTGGTGGGCATGCAATTGGAACTCCAGTGATGCTAATTTTCACATTAAATTCCAACTATATGTATCAAAGGCATAAAAGAAGTTAAAAAAAAAAATATAAAAAATCTCTGTCTGCTTTCATCTTGTTCTAAAGGGCTTTCACCCAATCAAAAGAAATACAAGAAGAATCAGTGGTTTTAAAAAGCCATATTGCAATGGAAATGCTCCAAGTTCTCAGTTCATCTTTATTAATCTTTCACACTCAAAATCAGATAAAAGCAGATATATGTGGTCATGTACCAGTAATAATTTAATTAAAATTACTGAAGAAAAAGGAATATCCTGGTAAATCAATCTCAAATGACAGTTCTCTGAAATGAAGATAGAGGTGATCTCAGACCCCTATTAATCCTGTTGATAGTACAGGGTGGAGAAAAGATCTGTGCTCAGAAATTCCTAAAATTCTGAATCTAAGGAAATCCTTGCAACACAAATTGGTTTGTTTCTTGGATTACAGAACAGAGACAAACAAACCACAATCTCTCTGCAGCGCTCCTCAGAGATATTAACACTGGTATTTAATTTACTTAGTAACTTGCTCATGTATTTGCAATGTTCTATTATGTTCATGCTGACTCGTGCTGCTGCTGGATTCAGCTTCAGAAGGAGATTACAAACACCCAGGAGAACTGGATTTTATTTTGTGCACAACAGCACATTTTCTGTGAATATTCATTCCAAACTCCAAACGGAGTCCTTGGCCCTAAATGATTTCTGAACCCTCCCTTGTAAGGAGCTTTGAGTCCTCAAATGAGCTTGTGTAACCTGAGATGAGCTTGAAAAATTAATCATTTTGTTCAAATAACAGAGTTAGGGAAATGGTTAATGTTTAGGTTAAACTCCCTGAAATTCAAGCACAATCTGAACCAGGAAGATCAGAAGCAAAAAAAAAAAAGTTGTAAGGAAACTGAAAATAAGGCAATGCTTGAAAAAAATAATTCCTTGTTGAAGAAGGGTAGAGCAGCAGCATAATTTCAGAATATTGATTTCAGGCCATGTTTTAAGTGATGAGTCAGTGATAAAAATATATTCCTAAACATATTTTTAAAAAATGCCACTTAGGATTATTGTTCAAATTAAAAATAAGAACAACATTTCTGTAAACACAGTGGAGATTATTGCCAATTACAACTACTAAAATTCAGCAGAAAATAAGAATATTATAATTTGAATTATTATTTAAGACCAATTTTATAAAGTGTTCCCAAGTTTATTTTTCTGGGGGGGAGGGAAAGAAATACTTTTTTGTCAGCTTATATTCATATCTGAAATAATGCACTCACTGGCAGTAACCTGCTAGAGGAGTTTGGAATCTCAGGTTTTTAAACAGAGAATGACCTGCGAAAGACCAAACACTGTGACAGAACAAAAAACTTGGAAAGACAAAAAAGAAAATATAGTGCTAGAACAATGAAAAATGAACCTGGAAAACAATAAGAACTTTACAGACCAAAAAAACCAGGTCTCATGTTCTACATTCTTCTGCTTCTATGCATGATATTTTGCAGAAATATCACACTTCAGAAGAAAATATTAGCAGTGAAGTTCCACAGATTTTTCCCATTCTCTAGGCAGGCTCAAAGCATTGTTTATACTTAACACAAATGTGCTACTCTGATTCATCTGAAGTCCCTTGTCCTTTTAAAAGGAATAAAAAGAGCAGACTCTCTACAGCTCCCTCAAAGAACATTCCCTTCCTAGCTGAGTTCTTGCCAGAGGATTTGAAGGACACTGAACCATCCTTTGTTACCTCACAGAGTATTAAATGTGCAGGGCTCTGAGCTCAGGTCACTGCCAAAGCAGGAAATCCATTCCCCTATTTTTTTTCCTAGTTTTACATAGAACACAGGTCAGAAGAATTTCAAAAGAGCAGTGGAGGAGAATAAATCATTAGTTTCATTTTGACCGTTACCCTGAAGTTTAATGAAATTTAAATGATACCTAGAACAATATAAAACATATATGGACAGAAATGCCTATGCAAATCTTGCTCTTCATAACAACTACACCATAGTTAAACCACTGAACACAACTCTCATTTTCTTTGTTGTTATGAAAGGTGTGCTACTGAAATACAGTAAGTGCTAGCAAAGAGCTTGCAGCAAGTAAATTGTTTTTACAAGCTGAAACTGCAGAGGATCTGGCTCTTTAAAAACATGCAGGTCCATGGAAGATACATAAATCAAACTACGTGCAAAAACTCTACCAGGAAGAGGACCTGTTGATGCTAAAGGTCAGTACCAAGCACAACGTTCTTTGTTTCATTTATCCATCAGTTACAGGTATTTTGACAACTTCATACATGGGGACAGTTCTAATAAACCTTCTCCCTTTCAACAGCTTACTATTAAAATTTATTCTCCTCTGACATGTCCAAGGACTGCATCTGTCTCTGAAGAGTGGGACCTCAAGGTTTCAAAGAGGCACAGCATCCACATCTATCAAGAAGACTCCTGACATGTCTGAACTTTGATATGCAGGGAAAAAAAACGAATTGCGAAAGTATTCAGGACTCATAATTCATGTGTGTGTGTGTGGATATTAAGGTAAGATCACCTCATACAGGTTTCTGATTCAATAATTAGTTGGGCACCAGGAGGAATTTCTTCACAGAAAGGGTGGTCAGGCATTGGAAGGAGCTGCCCAGGGAGATGGTGGGGTCACCATCCCTGGAGGGGTCCAGGAAAAGACTGGAGGCACCATTTAGTGCCACGGTTTAGTTGACAAAGTGGTGAACGGTCAAGGGTTGGCCTCTAGGATCCTGGAGGTCTTCTCCAAACTACCTCCAAACTACTCTGTGAAGAAAGGCAGAGTGATGGCAGAGCTCCCTACACAGACTGTTGTGGCCTGCAAACACACGGGTGTGCTCACACACACCCCACGCCAACCCCGTGCCGCAGAAACACAACCCTCACAGCCAGTGATGTGTTCCTGGAGAGCACAGTCAGGGCACATCAATCACACCCTCTCAGCAGGGCTCACAGGCTCTGATGTGCTGTTGTATTAACACAAACCTCACCCAAGATTTTTGCAGTGAGCAAGACAGTGTTACTCTCCTGCATCGCTTAATCATTACTGTAAAGTTCATTCAGCACTTGTGTCAAAACATGTTTGATAATCTACCCTCAGTGTTGCTTATGTTCTCATTCTATTTACTGTCACAGTTCAGTGCCATGGGGTTTTTTGCCTGAAGTTACCCAGAGACAGACAAAGCTGGTGAGCCACCACCACAGCTCTACTGTAGGTAGTAGATGCTCACAACTCTGTCATATTGATAGGTAGAAGCCCCAAGAAATATAAAGAAATATGGTTCACTGAAAGAAACACAAATAAAAAGAACACATGGGCTATTATAACAACATGAGTTAAAGAAGTTATTTTCATAACAGAAATGTGTCACAAGTAATCATCACTTCCATTTCATTTCGTCTCCTTCTCAGTACTGGTAGAAATAAATAGATGCCACATTTGTAAATTCAATTGGCACTGTTTTGTTGAAGTGACAGATGATTCATGTTGTGATTGCCTCTACACCATGTAGCACCATTCTTTATTGTCACAGGTACTGTATTTCATGCAAGAGTGCAAACTAGCATTTGCAATTTTACAATAAACTATTTCCTGTCAATAGTGCTGTAAGAAAGTTGCAATTTGCCCTCAAGTATCTGTTTTCTGCTCAGAAACAAATGTTTACAGCCACTCGAAGATCAAATATGATTTTCCCATGCAGTCAACACTCCATTCTCAAACCTGGTGCATAAGGGCACTTCAGTGAGACAGAACTGGCTGAGCAGTTGAGCTGTCCATCACTGCTCATTATAAGGCAAAAATTCAAGTACCCCTTTACACAATTTCAGGCTACCAATTTCATGCTTGCAGTTCAACTGCAGTAAATAAGTCTAATATTAAAGTAATAACAGACCAGAGGGCAAAACCACTATTTTAGCCTGCAAGTGGAGCTGATCTGCTCCACTGTGGTTTTACTTTATTTGTAGCTTTTTCACAAAGAGCAATACAATAATTATGTGGAAAACGTATTTAATGCTGTGAAACAAGCAAAAATTTACTACATGAAAAAGCACAAGCTATTGCTTTGCTAGAACTCCATTTTAATTAAAATTAAATTCTCCTCAATTTTGGTTTAATCTGGTTAAGCAATTCAGAGTCCTGATGATCTCTAAAAATGAACTGAAAATGTAGCTCAGAACGAAGCATGGAGAGGGCACTTGAAAGATATTTCATTACTTTCCTGACAGCCACAGTCACCAGTGCTGAGTGAAGCCAGCTGCTGAGAAGGTGATAAATACATTTAACTAAGTAGGCACATACATGTATCAAGGACTGATGCTTGCACTGATTTGATAGAAAACACAGAAATGAAGGAAAATACTTCTTTAAAAAAGCCCAACCCCTTACTTGATTAATTTCTTACAAAAATCCAATCCTACTTTTATGAGTAGGAATTCAAAAAGTGGCACTGACTCTTGGAAAGTGTTAATGGGCTAAGAGAAAACACAAAAAAAGGAAAACTGAAACAATCAATCACCCAAATTATTCAATATATTAATATGAATTTGCTACAGGCTATTATTTATCTTCCTTACCGAATGCTGTTGTACATATAATTAGATAATATTAGGCCTGTATTGATGAAACTTCATGTATCTATAAACCTATATAATTTAATGACAAAATTAGATTATTTTTTTATGTATGCAAGTTTGTTTAAATAATAATTTTCCCATCAGAGCTTATTGAGCAGAATAAGGTATTGCCTTAGATTAATTGGTTTAATTATACTTGCTTTAAAATTTATTCAATACTTTCCTGTCTCCTACTGTAAGTAAGTAAGTATTTCAAATTTTGCTAATTAACCTCTAGCTTAAGTGTGTTCCCTCTATGAAAAGTGGTGTTTTTCTACCACTGCTCATAAGTGTTGGTTCCCTATATTCTGGCTACTGAATTATAAAATGAAACAATTTCCTTCTGTTCCTAGAAAGTATTAGTCAACAAAACACAAATCTCTATAAGTAACCACCAATACAACTCAATTATTCTTGTGGATTTTTTTTCCATCCTTAACTTGAAGACCTTTATATTGATGAGCTCTTTAGACTCTGCATGGAATCACATTTTTCAAGCTGTAACTAAAAATGTTTTCTATAAAGGATACATAACTCATGCCCAGAATTGGTATTATAAAGTCATTCCACTTAAATCAAAAGCTTCTTAAAATCATCTTTTGTGCTGTTTCTCAGAGGTTTTGGAATATATTTGTGGGGTTTTTTGGAGAAGTATTGGCCACACTTGGTGTGCATGGAACTTGCATTAGGAACCTCAGTACCCAAAGGCTCTGCTTTCCATGAAGTATTTCCAAAGGGAATTCATTGAGACAAAGGAGAAAATGAAACTCTGTCTTACACAACTGATATTTATACTCAGGGCAGCTCCTGAAGGACATGACTGATGTGCAAGGTAAGAAAGTCTATAGTGCATCCTCCCTAACTTAACCATGAACACACTGGGAAACACAGACAGCACCTTTTGCACAACCTGCCTCAAACCCCTCCGTCCCCTGCAGCAGAAACTATTTTTATTTTTATTATTATATATGGTATATTTTTATTATGGTCAGATAACCTGACAGTTTCAGCAACAGCCAAGTACCTGAATCAGAGCTGGCAGCCAGCAGCTGGAAATTTCCTCAGATCAGAAAAGTGCATAGTCCACTGAATAATCAAGAGTCTGAAATAATTAAGACTAATTTCTGAAACTCTGAGTGCCTCTTTAGAGGAACTTCTATAAATACAAACCCCTCATTAGCTCAAGTGTTGCTCCATGAAGTTCTACACCAAGGATACTTCCAGCTGTGGTGCTTCCTGACTGAATAAATTTAAAAAGAACAGTGAAAGCTACACTGGAGGATTCCACAGGTTGGCACTTGCAGCCAGTCTGTATGGAACACACCCATAATTAATAACCTGCAGCTATTTGTTTAAAATGCAAAATACTAGAAAAAATCATTCAGAAGCACTGCAGAAGCACCAATGATAATCAAGACCCAATGAATTTCCAGTACATACTCTAAAATTAATTATGAGCTTGGATATAACATGGATATATGGTGGTACAATTATTTGGCTTGGATTATGTACAAAGTCAATGTTGCAATTACAATTGATTGGATTATTCTGCCCTAAAATTTCACAGAAATATTTCTGGTACACAATGTACATGTATCTTGAAATGGCAAGAAGAAATTAGACTACAGATACTATGGATTAGTTATTGTGGCACTGGTCTTCTTCAAACTGATCTGGCAATTCCTTAAAAAGGTGTTTTTTATTTTACTTAAGGGTAATAGACAATATTATATTAAAGAGCTAAGTCACAGTTGGGCTTTGTGAAAAGTGAAGCTTCCTCTTCCGGGACAAGGACTTGGTATTAAGCAAACTCTGAGAAGTCTCTTCTCAAATCACAGATTGATACAATTACACTAATTACCTAAACTTAATTAGTGATTACTCACTAGGCAAATAATAATATTAGTCAAACCCTAAAGCAGTACCATTACAATAACATTTCTGGCAGCTACCAACAATGATCTTTGTGTGTTAAGAGTAAAGCTGGGACAACTTGATTGGAATACCACTCATTTAATTGACCTATCCAAAATATGACAGTGACTTAAAGAACATAAGGTAATAAAAGAAAAAATGATTCCACAAACTTTTCAATTTTCCTGGAAATCCTCAAGAGATTGAAGTCAGTAAACCAACCCTGCAAGTCCCCAATTAAAAAAAAAAAACAATATAACTCTATTTACTGCTCTGCTTAGGTTCATTACAAAGAAGTGATATTATTACAGGCTGTAAGAAATGTGTAGGATTCAGATTTATAAAATAAACAAACCAACAAAAGGCTCCCAGTAAGTTCAGATGTCATTAACTACCTGATATGTGTTAAACTACACACCAAGCATGATCAACAGAAAGGCTGATGTCAATATAATATAAAATGCAGGGAAAATCAGATTGGCCAAGGATTACATCTCAGGAGAGTGGTCAAGAGGGAGATGTAGACAGAAATGTTGTTTAACACTGAATCTTAAATCACAGTGAGAGACTCTCTGTGGTATCTCCCAGCTGGAAAGAGAACATGTGTGATCCAGAGCAGGACGATGTATTTAATCCCAATGACTATTTAAGTAAATAGTACTTCAAAAAGAAACTCAAGAAGACATCTATGGATCCACATCATCAGAAAGCAAAGCTGGAACTTGGCACTCAGCCCAATTCACATGTGCCCTGTTCCTGCCATGGTTGTTAAGTGGAAGGAGAATCACAAATGAATTCTGGCAAGATTTTCATCAATAATAATCCAGAATCTACAGAATTCATCCTTCCACAGAATTCTGCATTTAGCAGAAAATACTAAGAATTAGAACACAGCTCCCCTATATTCATTTGTAAGATAAATTCTGTAAGGTGTCTGTAACTGTGCTCAGGACACAAGATAAAGAAATCAGGATTTCCAGGGAAGCTGCCACCTTTAGTGAATATGGATTAGAAATGCACTGCAGGAAGAGAGAGTTCTGTATTCCAGAGATCTGCAGCTAGAACCTGTGGTAACATAAATGGATTGTCACACTCTATAATCATATGAATGAGTTTTTAAGTAAAGTCCAGGGTTGAGTCAAACTTAGTTATTTGACAGGCTGGCTAATAGAAAACATACTGTCAATGGAAAGTTTTCTATACATTTGTGCCTTTTCCAGTTCAAAGTCTAATCTAAAAGTTCTCTTAAAAGCATTTTATTCAAGTAACGACAGTAGAAATTGTTGTCAAAGTTTTTACAATGGTAAACACCTGCAGAAAAGGAATTCAGGATTTCAAAAGCAGTGCAAGTTTCCAATTCATTTCACTTCAAAGACAGATCATCCAGACCTACCTTAAATCATGCAATAGTCATCTTCCTGTTTGCCATGTGTTCAATTTGGAAGGAACTTTTTAAAAATAAATAAATAAAAATCAGATTACATAACCTCCCTGTAGCAGCTATGCTTTCTTACATGTCACATTAGAAATGCTTTCCTAATTTATGTCTTAGTAAGATTTTTTCCTCTGTTCTCCCTTTCCTAGTGAGAGGCTGTCAAGCTATCAGAGTTTCAACCCAAAGTCTCTCAATAATTCATCGTTCCTTGCTTACTTCAGGAGGACTCAGTGGCACATAAATTTAAAATATAACCCTGGATGAGCATCTGACCCCAAATATAAATGTTCTATTGCACATTAAGACAGTTAATGTTTCTTTTCCAGGTATTAGTGTACTACCTCGTGTTACAAGATTTATATGACCTGAATGTATGTTCACAGTCACAGGATCACATCATTTGTTAGTGTAAACTATCACAATTTTACTGCAGTCACTTTACACCCACTTATGGCTTACTGAAGAATTGTTCATATTAACATTCTCAGTTCAAGATACTAAAAACACAACTGTAAGTATGTTGTTTGGCCTAAAATATTTCAAGGAATGTTTCTTTACAAAAAGTATTTTAAGCTTCAATGAAATAAGGACTTAAAAATGATTTTCTGAAAATGATGCTGAGTAGCTACTCATATTTCAAAATATTGAGTTAAATACTTTTACATGGTGCTCTGTGTGTAGGCAATTACTCTGTGATTGATACTCATGCAAGAACTTCACAATAATTTCAAAATTATTAACTCCAGTGAGTTACAATACAATTATAAATACGTTTGGTACTTCCAAAAATCCAACTTCTTTGCAGGTTGCTTTTAAATGGCAGGTTTGCTGAGTAAAGCTGGAGTTGTTAATTATTTTGCAATACTGTGCTTAGTGACATATTGGTATTACTCACACTAAATCTATGTGTGGTTTTGAAGCAGGATTTCAAGCCATCAAGTGCTAACGTGGAATGCTAAAATACTTTCCTACATTATCTGTGCTCGTTATTAGGATGAATTACCAAACAGTTGCTGTTGTCTGGTGTTGTTCCAGTGTAATGTTACTGAAATATAAAGGACTTGCATAAAATATAATTTAGTTACAGACATCATTTGATGCTCCATGTTTTTTAAAGATCTTCATCAGACAATCTGTTCTAAAATCCAAACACTCAGAAGACATTGAAGAAGCCATTATGCACTTATTAATTAGCACACTTAATTATTAATTAATAGAAAATACCAAATGCTGCTATTGAAACAAACTTTTTTTCATTCCCAGGAGAATTGGAATAATGTTTCTCAGACATCAAAATTATTACAGACTAATACCATCCCTGGTCCTTATGTGGCCAAGAGCTATATTCAGCCTTCTCCTAAGCAGGCAGGGCTCTTGATGAACAGTTTATAGATAAAAACAGTTCCAGTGGCTAAACAGGGACATGGAAAGGTGTTCAAACACTGCCCAAAATGTGAGATGTGGATCTCTACAGCTGCTCCTTCCTAAAGCAAGGGATTGAGTTTATTTTGAACCAGCACAGCACCACTACCAGCTAAAATATTCCCTTTCCTCCAACACCTGAGTTCAGTATCTCTTAATAAAAACACCCAATTCACAAAAACTGAGAGAGATCTTCTGCACAAGTATAAAATACAAGTTACATGGAGATTAACAAAAGAATTACTGCTCTTGCATTAGAAAAACCATTTAAGTATATAAAAATTGTCTTTCCATTCATCATAAATATGTGTATTTGGCTAGTAGTTCACCTCTAAAATAATACTAATAGTATTATTTCTTCAAAACAGGAATAATATTAATTGTGTGTAAAAGAAAATGCAGATCAAAGGAGCAGGAATAGCAGGAAAAGTTGGCCAGTTCTACAGAATATACTCCTGTTCACAACTGAAGATTCTCTTTCAAACAACTGTGGGGCTTAGTCTACAATCAATAATGAGCAATGGACAATAAATAGCAAAATGTTGTTCATAACGACAGGGTAAAATGAGCCTTCTCTCCCTCATGTCTTCAAAAGGGTTTAAAGCTGGGAAAAAGTTTTAAACACAAACAAGAAAGCAGAATAAGTAAGGGCAAAATTCAGCCTAAACCTTGCCTGCTCAGAGAGAGATCTGCTAATGAGATCAAAGGAGTCTAGGCAGGTCTCACAGGTTACTCTCCCTGCCTGAAGTAAATACTGCAGGCCCCACAAGGCATGGAGGGATGGATACAGCATGAAATATTTTACACTGCTCATAGTGAAATTTGTGTACATCAAAAATCAGTAAACTATGGATAAAATTGTGTTTGAGCATCAGACTAAAAAGTAATAATCAAATATAGCTGTTCCAGAATATCTACCAACAGCTTCCTCAAAAGGAAAAGAATGAGCTCCCTCTGTATTTAAGTGGGATTTTACTATATCTGCTCAGGAAATAGTACCTAATCCAAAGGAAAGACAGGACCTGTATGAAAATAGAGAAAATAATGTAAGCAGAGGAAATGACAGTGGAAAAGGATGTGTGGACATGCACTGGCAAATTGAATTAATTCCCAAACATCCAACTTCAAATAATTTTCTGAAATACTGTTGCACCAGCTACACAGATGTGACATTTTTAATCTCTATTAACTTGACCTTGCAGCAACTCAGAGTGGAAAATTCTGACAGAATTCTGACTCTAAAGTCAACTGCAAATACCTAAAAACTTTAAAATGCCCTGAACTTTAGACTATATCTCCAGTTCTAGGAACCTCTCCATTATTTTTATCCTAAAAAAGAAATGACAGGTGCTTCCTGAAATTTTTACTTCATAGATTAATCTTAGTTGACTAAGAAGTTAGTCATTTTCATTTTTCATTAAATAGAATTACATAACCTTTGCAAACATTGTTTATATGTAACACAACTGGGTTTTTCCAGACATAAGAAGGATCATATGATTTCATGTCAGTTTGGAACACAAGACTTCATTCACTCTTCAGGATGAATTTGGGCTTTTATAAAATGCAAACTAGTTTTCCAGTGAGAACATAAGGACTTGAACATATCAGATGAATTAAAAGGACTTCAGGTAAACACCTCAACCCTTCTAAAGTGGAAAATTTTGCCTTAAAAAAAAGTTTAACAGAAGAAAAGAAAACTATAAAATTACCATATTCTTGATTTAGCTTCCTGCATAGAATGTGTAGAGAGTTGAAGGAGTCAATTTCTGGTCTTTGAAGTGAAGTAGTAAAGGGCAACAAAGATTATGGTGAGGAAGAAAATAACTTGAGTGGTCAATACTATGTTGGNAAGCTTTCCAGTAATTATCTAGGATTTTCAGTATTAATAAAGTCCTCTGGAACTAGTACACCCACTAGATCTACTCTTTCATTAAATCTAAGGAAATCCAAAAATATGTAGACATGTTTTTGAAGGGCATCTTTTAAATAGTAATAATAAAAATAAAAGAAGCATCCAAGCATACATATAACCTGTTTTCTAAGCAAAATTGGCTGCTGTACCCTCACATACACACA
>VZTN01010446.1:1399-28672 GCA_013400515.1 Erpornis zantholeuca
TGTGTACAAAATGAGCGACAATGCAAATGACCACACACTGCACTTAAAGATGAGGTTTAATAGGCTTTTAAAATAATTCAAGTATTCACTTGAATTTTGCATGAAGGACTGTGAACAGAACATGTGACTGTTGTGCACCATCATAAAAAGGATGCACTTGATTAGTGAGAAATTTCAATTAAACTCATGTTTCACATCAGATGGCAATTAATGAAGCCTAGAAACAACACACCAAAGGATGTGTGTGTGTTAACAAACTCCTCCTGGTTTTTGATGGAGCTATTTTCAGTGTACCACTAATAGAGTTTAAATTGGTTTTTATTGCCAACTTGGCTTTTTTTTTTGCTGTTCAGATCCAATTGAAAAGCAAAGGAAAAAGTGGTCTTGAGTTTCTTCATTTGCCATTGCCCTGAAGTGCGGAGAGAGAAAACAGAAGGGGCACTGTGCAAGCTAAAGTCTAATGAAAGATTTTCTTAACTTTTCTTTCTCTTCTTTTCAGTTTAGGGCCTAATAATAAAAGAAGTATGAGCAAATATTTCCTCCACTCACTGGTGTTATTCCTCCAACAATGGATTTTTTTTTTTGGCAACCATCCACAGGGTAGCAGCACACATAATTTGAAATTGCTGCTAAAATAAGTTATACTCACATAAAGTAAACTCTCATAATTAGCAGAGTTCTTAAGGTTGGTGCTGGAGTAAAGAAGAGCAGAATTTGGCCCATAATATGTCAAATGTTTAACCTGTCAGCATAGATTAATAAGGATGAAGCTAGAATTTCTTGTCAGGTTTTTTTTTTAGATCAGGTATACTACAGAGCTCTGGGCCTCTACTAACAAATTTATGGTATATACAACTACAGGCAAAACACAAACAGTGAACATCACCTGTATTTAATTTTCTTGGCTCTGCAACTCTCTGAAAGTTCTTATTAAAAGACCTTGCTTTATATTGCTCATATTTTTTTTGAATGTGACCTGGTCTAGGGGAAAATTTCCATGCTAGAAGTTTCTGCTGGATATATATTTTGGGAACATTTCAGCTAAAATAGTTGAAGTGCTTCTGAGTGTGAAATTATGGGGAAATATACTGTGTTACATGTAGGAAAATGTTCCTTTTTAGTAGTTTAGCAGGGAGAGGTACCTTCACTGTGGTTTAAAGCACAGGACTGAAAATTAAGTGAGGTCTGCTCTGCCTTCAACAGAAAAATCTTAAAAATTATAAGAATTGCTTTATAAGAATTTTTGTGAGCTGGTTGAAACTCCACAGATGAGGATACCAAATAATTTTTACTTAAAGGGCAAGGTCCTTTCTGAAACTGTGGGATAGGAGCAGGACAGTCCTAGCAATTTCCTTCAACACTGCTGGAACAAGATCTGATGGATTTTTACTCCAGTATAATACATGGACTGAAGTGAATTGACTTGAGCATGCTGAAGGAAGTGAAGACAATATCCTGTAAGAAAAGCTGAAAGTTGTTCAAAGAAAGTGTATTTGAGTAGGGAAAAGCTGGAAATAGATCAAGAAGGGAAATATTGGATGAGGTAAGGACTTGAGGGGTAGAAAAAGAAGATTATCCAGGGAAGGCAGCTAGAAAAAGGACAGTGGTGTACAGCTATGGACATGATCTTTCTTTCCCAAGCTGGAGGGTTGGTGTGCCTGCAAATGCTCAGGAGCCAGAAAAGGAGACTATTTCTCAAAAAGGGAAGTTATCCACCATTGTGGACACGGAAGTTGTTTTCGGTTCTTATGAGAGGAAAGCTCCTGTGTCCTACCTGATCTTGGCAAAGGTCTCACAGATCCTTCTTCAAAGACACTGCAGCTCCCAGTGCTGGAATTGGCCCCTGGAAATGTCTTAGCATGCTACTTTTACCTTCCCCTGTACAAAAGCACATCAAACTGAAACCAGTGTTCTTGTGTCTACCAACACTTGGGCCTTCAGCAAGTGTTCATGGAGTTATAGTGCAAAAAGCACTTCCCTCTCAATTGTTAAATTGGTCATCATTAACTACAGCTACTATAAGCATTCATGGCTGTGATTGACACCTGGAATCCTTGTCTCACTGATGGCACCATGATTCCTTCTCACAAAATTCTTGCTTGGAGTGAAGGGCTTTTAAAACAGCATTTCATGCTTAAGTTGTGCATTAAAAACCTGTTAAGATAGAAAAGCTAAATACCAATGAAGAAAATATGAGTATGAATTTAATCCCTCCCTAGGAGACAAAGTCCTAGGATGAATATCTAGGAACCATTCTAATCATCTATTCCTATGGAAGCTGGAAGACATACACTGAGTGGTGTCAGGGCTTCAGGAAGAGAAACCCAGTGATGTGCCAAGCTGCAGGATTCTCTTGCTGCCTTGGGATTGCATGTTGACATGATGCTTGCTCAGTAGCATCTGTGCCAGGCACCAAAGCACCTACACAAATTATGGCAGCCACTACCTCTGCTCCACAGCACCTGGAGGACCTTTCCTAATGCCAGGACCTGTGTTGAGGTCCTGAGGAGCTGAGAACAAGTTTTGACACCTGTAGATGGGAGGGTAACAGAAATCCTCAAACTAGGTCTTGGCTTAGGCAAGTGGAGATGGGAAATTGGCAAGGAAAACAGGGTAGTAGGATACTCTTTTATATTCTGTTCCAGGTCAAATTCCCCTCAAACTTCCTTTGCAGCAGGCAGAAGAGTCATAGGTCTTGTATATATTCAAAAAACCCTAAATAGAGGCAAGCAGGGTGATAATTATTTCCTAAGGATGGGGTGAAGATAATGTGTAGTAAACTAATCACAGAGTCACCCACAGAATGATGACAATAAAACACAATATTGACCAGCTGCTCCCTTTGTGCTGAATGAGGCAGGGCTGCTGGGGAAGAAATTAGATTATTACTACAGACAGTGTCATGATGTGCTAGTGACCAGGACATGTTGGCTTTGGCATTTCCCAAACTTCAAGTGCAATTTTTCAAACTCTTTCATGTCTGTACACGTGCAGACACAAGTATGTAGTCATGTGTGTTCGTCTGTAGAAACCAACATAATAGGGAATTAATTCTAATTGTACCCATACAGATAAAATGAGACTTTGTTCAATCTACCAACACTGCCCAGTCAAAGACAGTTCTATAAAGAATTTCAAGGTCTACCTTTAGGTTCAAAGATGATTTACTGTATGCAAATCAGCAAGATATTGTTTTGTGTTCAGTAAAGCCCTCACCTTGCCAATAAGCAGAAGCAGAAATGTGTGTTGCTGCAGCACATTTGCCTCAGTGTTTTCAAATATGGTACCAATGACCACACATTTGTGGTGAACCAATGCCCACCTCTCATATATGAGCTTCTGATCTCTATGTTACATTTGGATTACTGCATAGCTCCATTTACCTAAATTTTTGGGCTGGTGGCTTAAAGATAATTAGTCTGTTGTCACTGTTGTTTTCTTCAAGAAAAGGTGCTTGAACATGCTTTGCTCCTGAGTCATATACTTTCTCCCAATCATTACAGCTGACTGGAGTTCAGAAACAACAGAGAGGGGAGACTAATCCAAAAGTATGAAGACATTAAATATAGTTAAAAGTTGCTCTGTTCCCAATTTATAAGGATGCTATTCCGAAGCAAAAAATTAATTTAAAAAGAAAAAATTAATTCAATTAAAGCATCCTCCTCCTTGTTTTGTTCTGAGTTGCTTGAGCTCTTCACCAAATATACTGAAGCCTACATATAAACCTACGTATGCACTCACAGGGAAAGTTTTCAACAGTGTATTACACACAAGAGCAAGCAGCAGATTGCTTAAGATTACCCCGACATCCTGGACCAGTCTTGGAGCAGTAATATCTTCATGTTTGCTGTCAAGGCCCGTCACCCCGGCTGACCAGCAGGGACACCGAGGCAACCCACATTACTCAATCAACTTTAAGTGTTATAAATACTGAGGACCATAAAAAAGTACAATGTAATGATGACTTAAACAAACCCAATTCATCATCCCAGCTGCACACATATCATTTCCCCCAGGGTGACCAACCAAGCAGCAGGGAATTCAACTCAGGCCAGATTCCGATTCCATTTCTCTTCATCAATTTGACTTTTGGGTTTACCTCCCTCCAAAGAAAATGCAAAAATATCCCCTTAAAAATGAATAAAAATCCCTCAAATCAAATACAGCTCAGCTGCTTGAGTCACCTTTTTGTTGTTGTTGTACTCATGTCCATGCATTTTGCCTCTAGTGATATAAAAGGAAACCGTTCAATTTAAAGGTCAAATGGGGGCCGTTTGTTTTAACCCAGTGAACCATGGCAATGGTATTCACATATATTATCTTTTGTCCTTCAACAGTTGTTAGACTTGTAGCCAGAGGGGAGGCTTGGCAGATTTGCTTGCACTGTTTTTCTTATGATATAAAAAATACAAAATTTCTGCAGTTAAGTGTGCTTGATTGAGTAATATTCTGAAGATCAAATCGATACCAAATCTGATTTTCAGTCAATGGTAAGGCACATTCACCAACACTATTAAAGTTTATTGGTTTCATTTATTTAGAGAGGAAAAGTAGAGATTCTGAATTGGTCTGTTCCCTCTGCTACCTTCATCCTCTTCAATGCCTCCCCTTGATTTTATGTTTCCCCCTTTGCTAATCACAGAAATGCCATGTAAAAACACGGCTAATTATCATTCCACCTTTCAATTCCCATGACATCACCCCAAATTCCCACTTGTTTTTATTAAAGGTTTGCAATTACAGGATGGGAAGCTCAGGAAAACTAGATTAAAGGGGACTGGTACAGTGTGTGTACCTTAAAGCAAGGTTTTGGCTGCTTTTCATTTCCACACAACTGTGGGAGAAAACCAGGTAGCACAGTCTGGGATTAGTAATTTTTTGTCTGGAATTTCTGTGCATGACTTTTCTGCTGTTGAATCTGATGCTGTTTTCTCCAAAGGTGGCTGCATTTTAAATCAGACATTTTTTCTCAATATGTACAGAAGAACAGTTTGCAAAGTTTAGATCTTTTTCCATCCTGTTGAAATGGGATGAAAGGAATATGGTAATCACTGGGGCTAGAAATCTGTAACTGGCATCAAAATTTGTCTTTGGCTTCTGCTTGTGTCTGGAGAAAAATCAAAATGATTGGGATGCTTCAGTACAAAGCTCCTTGTCCTAGAAGTTGCTTCCGTTTTTTTCTTAAGGAAAAAAGTTGACTTGAGCTGAAGCTGAACCGTTCCTGTGAAAATCTTCAGTGAACTGATATCTTCTGGCAAAACCCCCAGTTTGGTAAAACAATTATTTGTTAATGAACCTGAAAGCAAATTCTGTTGACACCTTTTTCCCCAGGGACCATACAAACAAAATGATAGAATGAGACAAAAATAAAATAGAACAGTGGGAGAAACTTAGCTGTTTGTTTTCATTAGAAATGCAGGGGGTAAATGCTAATTTTTATGACTTCAACACTGGAGGTACAACTCTGTTCCCCCTGTTTAGACTAAATGCTTCACAGCTAGGCTGCTCTTTACTCTGCATCTACACAGTCTTTAACACAAGACCAGATCTTGACTCTGTCATCATATATTCACTGAAAATAATGGAAATTTAGAGTGATACTGCAAATCGCTGCACTATTTATTTTTGTCGATGAGCTCTGTGTGTAAGATGGGTGAGGCATAGTTAGGGGATAAATTTCCAAGGGGCAGGAATTTAAACAGAATTTAAGTGGGTTGTTCTTTCAGAGCCTGTATACTCCACTGACTTGCTTAGTCGTATTTTTAAATTTTCTATTTTAATCCACATGGATGCAAATCAAAGCACTTGCTGGGAGATTTTTGGATACCATATGAACTTCAAAAGCTGTTACTCGGATTAGTTCTAACTGCTTAGACAATAAAAACAGAGTCTCTTCAGACAGAAATTACATCACTGTAGTAGAGTGGTGGTAGAGGCCTGAGTTGTCCCTAAACCTGAGGGAACCACAGAATAATGATAATTTCTGAACTGGGGAAGTCAAAAGCATGAACTTCCTCAAGCAGGGCAGAGTTGCAGGTCCTGATGGACACACAGAGCTGCCCAAGAGTGCAGACATGGACTGCCATCCCTTTCTGACCAGGGGGGCTGGTCAGTTTGCCAATATGTCCATCACTGTATAATCCTGTCCCACCAGCTGCCTCGCCCTTGGCTTTGCACAGCGGTGAGTTTATTAAGAAAGAGGGAGTTAACATTACACAACTGGTCTTTAAGAGACAGCAAATGTGGGTCAGTTCAAATGAATGAGGGATATGACATTGCAAAAAACTCGATACCAGTGTGATATCTTACCTGCCTCATGGGGCAGGTTCAGCACTTCACAAGCTGTATCTTGTAACAAATACTATTAAATGACTGTTTGCACCTTATTGAAACGTTGCTATTTACTCCATTTCAGGTTGAAGTTCACTGTCTTTGTTGTTCTGGCTAATAATTATCATAATGCCCAAACTCTGATGGGCATTGTTCCCCTATCTCCTATTAAGATCTATCACAAATTTTTGGATCCAACTGTCAGGCTGAAAAAAAATTTCAGGAGAAAAAGAATTTATCTGGTATAGGCCAATATTTCTAGCTGTTGGTTACATTTGTGGGGCCTTTTTAACTGACCCCAGAATAAAAAAATAAGCTAAGAGGGATGAGATGTGCTTTGACAGGGTTTCTGTCATTCATATGTGTGTTTTTCTTTCATGCCATTTATTTTTCACTTTATCTAGATTTTCTCCTTCCCTGAGTATCAGGTAACTCTCAGTGATTCTGTACGATCTGGGCAGTTGCAGCTGATATATTCTCCCTTGAGGTGTGCACACTGCAGTTTGTACCAATAGCACATTTTTAAGTGTTGCAAAAACGGGTGAGCTAATCTGGCAGTCTGCTCACTATCTGACATTTCTAGTTCTACTATATGACCCAGCCTCTGTATTGTTTGCACAGTTCCCTAACTGATCTCCTCCTCAGGACTCTGCCCATCCATTCCTTTTGGTTATCAACCTCTGCTCCTGTAAGAAGACAGATACTGGAAAAATACTTTAAAAAGTCAAATTTTCTCAGGCACTATCTCAAATGGGACCATTATTTGTCATATTGGTGTATACTTCACTCTCTTTCGCCCTCTTAGAACACTGAGTTTCCATGGGAAATTATTGTCTTGAAACCAGATCGTCCTTTACATTCTCTAATCCTCTATGATTTTTCATTTGCTTGGATATTGCAGAGCTCTTCTTGCTGTAGAGCTGATATATTTATTCTTTAAGAATGCTGATCTTCCCCAGATGTATATAGTACATGCATTACTGTTTCGTCCTTCATCAGTTCTTGGACTCATAGCCAGAGGCAAGGATGTTAGGATTTGCTTGAGCTGAGCAATACAATATTTTTGTTCAGCTGTGAAGTTGATTAATAATTTGGAAATTAAATCAATATTTTCTTTGATTTTCATTACAGTGGGGTTTGCATATAAACCTTTTGTACTGGCATTCCCAGCCTGGGTAGGGAATTACTGAGACTAATATAACAGATTTGGTATCCTCTTCTCCATGACATTGCAAAAATTAAGTGAAACTCTAAGGAGAAGCAGATGGATGATAGTTTTTGCTGTTTAACTTCCTTGATAATTCTTGATTGTCAAAGCAGAAAATGTTTGGAATGCCTGCAGTTTGTAGTGCCAAGTACGAGGTAATTTACACAGTACAAAATTACTGACTCCCTTTTTATCAGACAATTTGGATCCTTTAGATAGTCATGTGAAAAATAATGCTCAAAAATTCCTTGTCTTTTGATGGATAATGTAAACTGATTTTCAGAGTCAATGCGTGCTCCAATTGTTCAGCAACACTGAAAAAAACCAACCATGTAACTTTACATGGGGGAGAAAACGTTTTATGTGAAAACCAAATTTCATTGAAATCAATGGAAAGACTGAAAATTGCAAGGCCTTGTAGTAAAGTCCTATGTACTAATTCAAGTTAAATATGATTGGAATCTTTGCCTTGAAATTCCTGCTGTTGTAATTTACACAGTAAATTTTCTCCAATGGAAATGTCTTTCTGACTTTCAATCTGACAATAGCTCCCCAGGACCGACCAAAGCTGGGACAGTCAAAAAGGAAAATTTCTGCTGCTGAAAGTGGTGGATTTTTGTTCCTGTTGGCATTTGGTGTCTTCAGAAATGTGCTGTTTCTGGGTATATCACAATAAGCACTAGAGAAGAATTGCAATGTGCCTTATGTAGTTGACAAAGAGAGTTTACTGCAGTCATTAAATCTCTCTGAAGGAGGCATGATTAGGATGCAAGATGTACAGTCAGACTCTGACACGATTGACAATTCTAACATCCAACTCTGATCTTATTTGGTTTCTGTTTATATGGCATTCAGTGTAATTTAAGTCTATATTCAGGCTTCAAATGTATCAGATTACCAGAAATCTATTAAAAACAGTAGCCAGTCTTTTGATTTTTCGGTCTGAATTTTAATAAATGTCCTACTTCCTCAGTCATCAGTTTTCTGAAGTAAGACATGGAGTTCAGGGATGAAACCTTCAGCATAAAAAATTGAGGTGGATTTGGGGAAATAAGCCTAGAGCTGTCTCTACACCATAATGCTATGCCCTTCCACTTCTCACCCACTTCTGCAAAACTAAATTTAAATGTGGGATTTGAAAATTTTAGGCCTGAAAATCTGTTTCAGCTGTTCTCCAGGTACATGTTGGAACTTAATCTAAGGGATTAATCGAAGCCGTGCTATACCTCCTCCAGAAAACTTGATTTAGAAGACTGTGTCTCTACCTGTTGTTCATGCAACATATGTAATTTTATATAAAAGTATGTAAATTGTCCCCATAGCTCAACGGATGCTTTAGAAACTGAGGGAGTCCAGAGCAATCAACAAAATCCATCTCCAGAGTGCTCATGAACCCAGCCATGAACACCATCATCATGCAGATCAGCATCACTTAGTCAACTGATAAAACCTTTTAAGAGACAGAATTTAAACTAAGTTTATCAGGCTTGGGCTGAGGTAATTCAGCAGCCCAAGATGCTCAATTGTACTTGTTTTTGTGAAATCACAACCAGCTGAAACAGATACTATCTCCAGACACTTCAGAGGCCAGAGCTAAGGACAGAATGAGTAGCATTTCTGATGTTGTTTCATCATAACATGCTAAGAAGGAGCTTAGGCACGACCTTGTTTAATTATTTTTTTCCATAATATTCCCCTCAATCCTTAAAATTAGTTCCAAATATCTGCCCATGTTCAATTATCTCTGTCTTGGCCATGAGGCCCACTCATTGTTAGCTGTTCTTTTCTTTTATCCCACTGCCTCTTTCTCTGGACCAGTGACACCAGTCTCACCCACCCGACACTACTTACCTCAAAAGCTGCAGTGTTGTGTCCCCACTGCCCTTTACTCATCTGTCCAGGAATCTGCTGCACTCTTGAAGGCTCTGGCCATGTAGTAAACAACTCAGTTGATGGTTAAATGATGTTAGTTACTACCAGCTGCAAGTACCAGAAGCCCACCCAAGAGTTCCAGGTATAGTCTTAAAACTAAGGGAGAAAAACAAATGAAAGCAGATGTGTTCTATTTCTTTTTCTCAGGCTGTGGTCCTGCAAAATGACTGCCAAGACCCTCCAAAAGGGTAACTGCACGAAGCACAAGATTAACCTTGCTAAGGTCACTGCTGTGTTGGTTTCCTTTTTGGTTTCTTGCCTTGTCCTGAGGAGATTTGACAGTCAGAACCCTTGGACCTTCTCTGGTTCAAGCTGCAGCAGCTCAGACAGGTCCTCGCTGTAATCCCCACATTCATGTGAGATGATGGCTCACACCAAGAGCAGCCAGAGGACTGAGGATATTCATTTTTAAGGGCAAAGGTGGCACCTTCACACGTATTTACGCAGAATCGAGCACTTCAGCCCTGAATGAGATTTCCAAGTTATGTTGTAGTACAAACAAACAATAATAAGAGAGAATGGGTAAGGGTAAGGAGAGGAGGGGGAAGTTATGATTAATTTTTATCAGACATCCTTCTCCTTTCCACAGAGCAGTTCAATGTGAAGTCAAAGTTCATTGACACATTCTCTGTAGTCGGTGGGATGATTGTTTTATATTAGCCATTGACTTGGCCTGCATTGATCCTTGAGAATGTATCGCACAAATCATTTTGCACTAAACTGCTGAATCGATGAAGAAATCTCCTGGAAAATTTATATTAAAAGTCGCTGTTTGCCTAAATGAGTTCCCTGTGCCCCATATTGAATATTTTGCTGATGAATTGAATGAGTTTAAATTTGAACATTGCAGACCCATTAAAGAATGAATTCTTAAATCAACTTCTGCCATTTATGATTGAAATGAGATTTCCCCTGCAATAGACTAGCTGTTATATAAATCAGTTGTGCATTTTATACTGTTCCATAAACAAGATATAATTCTTTTAAATACACAACAGGTGCCTTAAATCTTTTGATGCATCTTGTATTTATCTGATGTTGATATTAGTATATTTACACCAGGTAACGAACATGGGTTTATAATAGAATATAGTTTCTGAAGGTTAAAGAAGCCATAATCTTTGTTCTTAAATGCAACTGAGTTTTCAGGGGTTATACTCTACATCATTGCTCACAGCTGAGATCTAAATTTAATCTAAAATAAATAATTGTCCCTTGCACTATAAAAAAGCAAACCATCTTGAGTAAGATTATGATTAGACCAAATATGATTTTTAGTATGACATAGAGGAACATTTTTCCTGCTATCTAGTTTTTAATATTGCAGTGAATAGTTGAATTTCTTTCCTTTCTGTTCAGACTCTCTGCAGTTTAGGTGACCTCTACTTACTAGCTCAGGTAAATGACTCAAACTGGTACTAAAATTACTTTATGCACTGGTCCAGTTTTGGAGTTACCCCAAATGGAAGATTTCCACTGACAGTTCACTGGAGCGACTGGTGTCAGAAAAGTGGTTCTTCACTTTTTCAACAAATAACAGCTTTTTTACGTAAATCATGTCCATCTTGAAAGATGGTTGTTTCTTCTCAAGCCAAATGGAGTCACTGCTGGAATTAGGCTTGACCTTTGATAGCATGGGATGTTCCCTGTGTTTCAGAACTTGGGTCAGGTGGATTCCAGAAGGGCAAATTGTTGTCCTCTTCCCCAGAGAACATGCTGAAGTGGACATAAACCGAGATTATGAGGGTCACACCAGGAGCTGGAGCAAATCAATGCATTTTATATGATATCTAGGAATGGTGCTGATGTGGTCTCTATGTACTCAGCAACTTCTGAATAGACAAAAATTCCCAAGACATGCCCAGTAAAATGGGGAGCTTCAATGAGCTACAAAGCAGCTGCATTGTGGACTAGCAGATAGGCAAGTCTGGGGGTTAATTCAACATTGCTCTGTTCCTATCTTAGATAATGTGGCATTTAGAAATGTTTATAGTCTAACACAGGAGAAAGAGTTCCAGTCCCAGAGAAGGATCATAAAGAACATCGGAAATTCAATAAAATCTGTAAGCCTAACGATAAATGCATATTTTCACTATTTCTTCACTGGTGTGGCCTCAAACACACCTTACAATGTGGTTCAGAGCTCTGATGCACAGAAGTAGGGCCTTCAGTCGGCCCTCCTTCCACACTCATCCTCCTCTCCCTCTGCCCCACAGCTGAGCACACACTGGATTCTCCCTGTGGGTTCACCCACACATCACGTCCCTGACGACAAGCCAAAGCCAAATTTTAGGGTGTGCTGCAGCCACTTCTCCTCAGTTTGGATCTGCCTCTTTTCCTACAAGCAAGACCCTTTCCTTAAAGAAGCATGAAGGGATGGTACAAGGTACTGTGACTATCCTTTGAGAAAGAAAACCTTCCTTTATTTCATCCTATTCTTGCCAGTAACAGGATTCAGAAGCAACTTCCAAAGTAAAGAGATCTTTAAATCACAGGTGTTGCAGGAGGGCTGGAATAGCTCACTTTAACCAGGTTGTAAAATCTCACTATTGAGGCTGTAGTATCAGCTTCATCCCATGGCTTCCAATGTTTTCATGGCTCTGTGGGACTCTCTCATCCAAGGACAAGCATCAAGGGTTTTATAACTATCAGTTGATCATTTCTGCTAAAGTAGGGGAGGTGGATTCTCAGAGAGATAACAAAGGTGTTATCTCTATCCAGGGAGGATATAAAGGATATTGGGAAGATAACATCTAATTGAAGATTCAATTTTCCAAGTGTCAAATTGTTTTGATGACTAATTGATTTACATAGACTGAATTCATTCACAGAGCAAGTATTATTTAGATCTTGCTCCCTGTCTTGTTCTGTGGCAGCACATAGAGATTGCTGTTAACTTTCTTAAAAATAAAAGAGGTAGACTAGGATTGGCATGGGAGATGTTACTGAGTTTTAGCCCTTTATCTTCTGGACATAGACACAGTAGGTCAGTAATGTCAGTAAAGGTGTGATTCAGGGATCCAAGCCCAAAACTGGGTGACAGAAAAGGTCAGGATCTAATTGCTCTGCCTTGGTGCTGAGAGACCAAGGAAAGGAAAAAAACATGATGGCCTCAGGAAAAGCTGTTGCACAAGACCTCTTTGGCTCAGTTTAAAAGAGGGATAATGGTGTTTACTTGCTGTCCTCAGAGGGATATTGTGAGAATTAATTAGCTAATGCTGGCAAAGTGCTGTGAAGGTCAAAAATAATACGTAGTGAGAATGCAGGATGAAGTGGTATGGAAGATTATTTGGGATACATTTAGAATAGCTTTAAAAGAGACATGTGACAAAACCATCAGTGAATCCTGTTGTAGTGAAGCTTTTTCACTCCCACCTCGACAAGTTGTTCTGCTTTTAGTGACAGCATTTTCAAAGCAGATCCAGCAAAGTCTTTTTAATAGGAATTCACTTTCAAATCCCTCCGCTGGTAACACCAGGCCAATTTTCAAAGGTCTGGGCGCAGAGGCATTTCTTCTCTCTCCATGTCTCTCATCTTTTAATTCCTCAGGACTGATTGATGGCATGCATTTCCAGAAGGACTCGGTGCTGAGAGCATCACTGGCACTACCAGGATTTGGGTCCAGTGCCCTGCACATCTCCTACCTCGCAAGAGAGTTCCCAATATCAAAATGTTCCTCTGGGATGACTGAAACAGACAAATATTGTCTATAATTAAAGAAATCCTCTAGTTACGATACCAAGGAAATTTCACCCTAGAGGTGCAAAAATAATTTTAAAATGTTGATTTACTTTTTCACTGAACATGTTGGGGCCATACTAATGGTGAGACAGGAAATTTTCATATGTGTGTTTTAGCAGGCAGAAATGGTGTGCTTTAGTTTTTCACATTTTAGTTTTCATCCTCTTCATCTTATTCTCACTAAAATATTCATGTCTGGGTCGCACCTCCATCAAAAGATTATTTCTATTGTCATCATGGTAGAAAATTTAATGGAAACATTAAATTTGTAATTCTTCACAAATTTTTAAATGTAATTTCATCCATTGATAAAAAAAGACAGAAATTTTGTCTATTAATTTTTATTAGCATGCACAAAAATTTAATTTCATGGGGTTTAATTTATCTTCAAAAGAACACATTTCTTCAAAATAATGAAACTACTATTCTCAAAGTTGTATTAAAAATTTATAAAACCTTTTTCCTGGAAGTTTTCCAGACACACTAGATGCAACTGCACACTTGAAAAAAACAATTACATGAGAATTGTTATGTTCGGAAACATAAAATTGAAGCCTTTATTTTGGGCCAGACTTGATGTAATTGGACACTATAATATCTTCTTTATGTCTCTATGCCTTTTCTCCTAAATTATAACTTATTACATACCTAATGTATTGGTCAACAAATAATGCCAAGTGCACAAGTTTGGTGGAGATCAGCTGAGAGTGGCTTGAGGCCACCACACTCATTTCACATGTAACCAAAGAGCTACTTCAGCTGCAGGGAGCAAATCGAGGCACCTGTCCCACTGATGTTTGTAAATTGTTGTTCCTATTTAATTTTGTGTGTTTTAGTTCAGATTATGCTTTTTTTTTTTTCTGATTGCATTTTTCAGTGCTCTTTTACAGTGGATAAAATGGCAGACCAGGGTAAGCACAATGGTGTCTCAGTGTGACCCTGGCCCCTGTCACACAAAATACAAGTTTGTAAATATGAAGAAAAATTTCTGTTGCATTTTCAGAGTGCTAAGGAAGAAAGAACAAGTCTTTCGAGAGGCATGGCTGGCAGATCATTACCTTCACAGAATAAACTCTGTATCTTTCCTTTTTCCATCTAACATTTAAAATAATTTTACATATACAGGACATTTGAGTCTAATTGGATGAAGGATCTTAATTCCTGTTACAAAAAAAAATACTGTTAAATTGATATTACTTCATTGATTTTAATAAAGCCTTCGAAGATCTGAGAACAAAGGGTCCTATTGGTTCTTTAATTAGTAAAGGATTTATTCAATAAGTTATCGGACAAGTTAATTTACAGGACTTAATTTTGCTATTGAAAGGTTTAGCCTCCTTCCCTCCAAAATTGGGACGATGGACCATTCCAATACTGTGAAGGTGATGACCTTGTGATAACCCGTGTGTTCATCAGTCAAATTACTGTCCCCAGTAATGATAATGCCAAAGCTCTGGAACACTGGGGCAGCTAATCTGTATTCAAATTACACTCAATGAAACAGCAAGCACAATTCGAGTAATAACTCACCAGCACTGAGAGGTGAAGGGAGATGTTCAGACCCCTTCATGCAGATTGGACATTATCATACATTTCTTAGGTGTTGGACAGGTCTGCATGAGAGGGTTGTTAATGAAAATATCAATCAAAAACTCTGCTGACTTAATGGTCAATTTAAATTAATTAATTGGAAAGGAAAAAGTTGAGAAGGACAGCATTGATTGTTTAGCTCGAAGCAGTTGGCAGGCTCAGAGAACAAGGTTGCCCAAATAAGACCACGTTTCCTGTGTCTGCTTTGTGTAAAATCTTGTGTTTGAAAGGGTGGGGAAAATCGCAGGATGCCATAATTTGAGCACGTTGATACTTTGAATCATGGTTCAGTGTGTTTGGGATGGGGCACTGAACATAATGGTGTAACACCAGCCTAGGGAAGGAAATCTGCACGGGAGGTAGAGGTGAGGCACTGTGCATCAGCTGAGGATTTGACCCTCACTACACAGCCACCTGCAGGAATCCTTTCATGCATGGATTTTCATTCATGCCCTGATTTTTATCCTCACAGCTTGTACTTTCTAGCTCAGACCACATTTGCCAGTTGTCCCTAAAAGGCTCATTCTCTGGAGGTCAGGGGAGGATTCCTTTTGATTTAGGGGTGAGAGAATTTCAGCCTCATTCTGCAAGAGGGCTCCTCACAAATAAAATTGTGCATCAAGAAAATATTTAATGCCTGGTAACATCTATGAGTTTTCTTATTAACATTAAAAGACAATAAGTGGTTTGGGAAACTGTTTAAAATCTTTGATATGAATACAATATTAAACCTATATTTTTATTGTATATTTTTGAAAATAAATGCTTTAAATTAAGAAACTTTCTATACTTTTGTCTATATTTATACCTATCTGTATAATGAAATATCAGCAAAATTTTTGAAGACAAAAATGTCCATAATATTTTAAAATGCATTTTGCTTCTTACATAACCAAAGACTATGGTAACTTGACGTAGGAATAGGTTAAGGCTTGAAATTAAGCCTATTTCTTATACCAGACTCCTGTGTTTTGAACCCAAGACTCAACATTAGTTTTTAATTCAGTGCTAAGGAAATACTGCAAGATTTGCTAAATTAATGACATTTTATCTGTCTGAAGCACAGTCCAAACTTCCTGCCAGCTGCATTGAGTTGTGGTGTGCGTGCAGTCTAAGATCTGAGCATCCAAAATATTTTTGGAAATCCTGTAAAATTCAAAACTGTTACTCCAAAACATTTTAATCCCAACACCCTTTTTGTTTTTCCTTCAGCCAACTATTTTGTTTTGGTTTTAATTTGTTTCCTAATTCTGCTCTAAATCACACATTGTCATTTGCTTTAGAGCAGAATACAAACATCAACCCTGTGTATAATGCAGGGGGAAATAAATATGAGATGTGAAATGAAATGCAGATGCAGCAGTTTTACTGTGGAAAGGATTTGACAGGCAGCACTAGTGTTGGTTCTAATGTTGTTTTTATAATTCTTTTTATTATTACGAAAAGGATGGGAACAGAAAATTTGCCTAATGAGACAGAAAGAAACCCAAATAAAACAATTAGCCCCATAAAAACAATATGGTGATTATACATTTAAGTAAATGACAAAAAGTGGAGAAGAACATGGCACATTATTAGGAAAAGAAAGATACTGCACTGACTTTTATTGTTTTTTTTCCTTCTCCACAAATTCTTCCCTCAAGACAGTATTAAATTGATAATAAGTAACTCAAACAAACATATTTGCAATTAAATGTAACTTTGTCCTTAATAGACTTCAGGGGCAGGTGTCCAGCCAGATTTCATACCTAACTTCTAGAAGATGCTTAACCTATTGGACACACAGTAGATCAGGGCTGCACTGTTACTGAATATGCTGCAAAGAAAATTTATAAAGGCTCAAAATTACCAAACAAACGATGGCTGTGTTAGGACAATGTCCAAAAGTAAATGTTGTTGAACTTCAGGAGCTGAGTCGTGTTTTCAGTTCTCTCCAGCAGCTACCACTCACCTTTTCAGAACTACCTCAGAGAATATTTCACCTGGCCCTGAGGGGAAGCAGGTGAAAACAGCAGTGACACAGGAAGGGCAAACAGCACACCCTGCAAAGCCCACGGTGGCACAGTCTTCTCAGCAGAGCAACTCAGCACAGCCCAGACCTGATGATTCTGCAGTTCAAAGATGTGCCTGGCTGAACTGACTTCTTTCTTGCTGGACTGTGTTAATGTAATGGCTGCACAGCTCAAATGCAATCTCAATAAACGGTGTAGGTGTTTGCAAACTCTCTGGCTTTGCTTTCAGATCTAATCCCCCACCAAAGTCACCCAGTGTGTCTTTGACTCTTCATCACACTGAGAGAGCTGAACTCCTCTGGGCATGGCTCTATCACCCCAAAAATTCCACCAGTACAACCCTTCCACACAACCGTGGCTATATTCCAGTGGGACTATCTAGCAGCTCTGTAAGATCTTTGTCTAGAGGTGTATCAAGGTCCTTTATTGCAGTTGTACCTAAGTCTACCCCCTACTCTGTTGTACTGGTGTACTTGGAGGAGCACATTTGTGTAGGGATGAACCCTATGTTGGAGTACATCCATGAAGAATAGGGGAGAAAATGTGTGAAAATATGGCTACTGGTGACTTTATCCCAGCCCTGCCTCAGTTTTCTCATTTAGGAGATAAAGATAACACCAGACACCAGAAAGGTTTCATTTCCAGTCCTGGCACTGATTCTTTCTGTGGTTTTGGAGAACTGCTTAGACTGACCACATCATTTCATCATGTCCAGAAGGAATAGCAACATCCAATGCATTCAGGCTTTGTAGGTGTCCAGATCTCTTCGCAGCACTAACTTTCCTGTTAGTGGGGCATGAGGATTGGGCAAATCTGCCCCAGCATTGCCTGGGTAGTGTCTTGTTTGGAGGAATGGATTCCCAAGCATGTCCCAGGAGCCTTAAGGTTGAATAAATTCTGATTGTCTGTGGGATCTAGTGTTAAATGCTGGATTTCCCTCTTGGCTGGAGGGTAAAGCAAAAATGTGTATGAACTATTTTTAGCTGGTCTATAAAGAGAGAATTAAGCTATCAGAGAATATAATTAGAACAGAACCACCATGCTAAATTTGGGGACTAGATACTATACCTTGTAATTAATCAATCTGAATAAAGTCATCCTCGAGTAGAATTGCATGAAGCATTTTATTCTCCTATTGGCACAGGGTAACAGGTTCTGAGAGGAGTATTTGTGAAGGGCAAAGGGGTGCTGTGGTTGCAGTAAGTCAGGAAACAGCCTTGGGCACCACTGGAGATGCTGAGGGTCCCAGCCTAGCAGGGAATCAGCCTCTAAGGTCAATCTTGGTTGTGCCAGTCCCAGCCTGTGCCTCAGTGTAATATGACTGGAGCCTTGCACAGCCTTAGAATTTCCCAGCACAGAAAGCAAAACAGGCACACAAGTTGTTAAAAAAAAAGATGGCCTTTCCTATGTAAGTGTTTCAGGACCTGGCCATGAGCAGAAAGTATTAGTACTATTTTATTTTCTTATGAATAACAATAAAATATTACACTGACTGCAAGCTTGATGTGAGAGCTAGTAATATTATTGCTCTTGTAGTATTTAGTTTGCTTGTATATTCTCTTGACTCCAGATGGATTTTAATTTTGTGTATAGTAGCTACAGAGTGCGCATGTAAAAGCTTTAATAAATCTGCTTGTTCAAACTGAAATAGGCATTTTGCATTATGAGATTGTCTTGCTCCAAAACAAATCCACATGATTAGAGTAGTGGATTTAACTAATTGTCCTCCAAGCAGCTCCTATGGGAAAACAAAATGTTGTCTATGTTAACAGTGCCTCAAAGAGGGATCAGTCAGGATCAGCAAAAATGTGGTATCACATGCTGTAGTATTGTGTTGTTTACCAGATGGCAGGAGGATAATTACCATAAAATCATTATCGCTTGCTTTAGGGTAAGTACCATCATAAAAGCTGATGTCTGAACTGAGTACCAAATCCCAATATGTAACTAATCTTGAATTTCGAGAGAATGCAGAATCCCAGGAATCAAGATCTGGATTTCACTCTGGGTGAGATTCTGAAGTGTGAGGGTTCTGTTTTCCAGAAAATTCCTTATTCAGCTGCTCATGTGAGATACTAAACTGATAGATGTTTTTCATAGAATTCTATTCTATTCTATTCTATTCTATTCTATTCTATTCTATTCTATTCTATTCTATTCTATTCTATTCTATTCCGTTCCATTCCGTTCCGTTCCATTCCATTCCATTCCATTCTTCTTCTCTATATCATGACAATACTTAGAATTATTGGCAGTAATATTAATTGGGTTATTACAATTCATAATAATACCTACAACATGTTGCTGAAAATCTGAGAACAAATACTAAAGCAGTTCAGCCTCTGGAAATGCCTCTCAGGCTGTGAGGCAAGCCTGGGGCTAGCTGAGGGGCAAATGTCCATGAGGTTTCTATTTAAAGGCAGGTGGTTTAAAGGCATTATTCCAGCCCTCTGTGCTTCATTTTTTCACTGTAAAACTGTGTGAATCTTGACATGGAGAGACCTTGATAGGAGAGAAGCTGGGTGATTCCTGCTACCAGTTCAAGTCCTTGTTTTTAGGAGGAAGAAAGTAGAAGCATAGGGGGAATGATTGCTCCAGGACCACTAGCTCTGGCAAAGGTTGTTTTACCTAGTTTAGAAAGAGTCCAGCTCTTAAATTTACTTTATTTGACCCTTATCACTGAGTGATGCAAAGAAATATCAGGGCTCTGGGAGGCTGATTTTCATTAATGGTATAATTATAAGCAAGGAAAACAGATGGAGGCACTGTTAGCAAGAAATTCTGTGGCACCACAGTGAGAATTGCCTGACCAATGTTACAGCTCTGTGATGAGGACGTGTGGGGTTGCACAGACACAACATAACTGCAAAATCCTGCAAAGAACCAGCCAGAAGTGTTCAGAGCAGCTGCAGAGATAATTAACAGAGACTTCTGCAGCTTTGACCCTACTGCAGGCCAGCACAGTGTTATTGTTAAAATCTGTGGTCTCTACCCATGGGACCTACATTCACAATTCTGTGATCCTGCTCCTGAGATGAAAAGGCTAAAAAAAGGTAGGGATAACATTGTCTGCTATGTTTAGTTTGTACATAACTTCAGAAACAAATCTCCAGGTCTATTAAACTGCCACTTCTGATCACGCTGGTCCTTCAGGGAAGGTTTTATAAAGGATCTGAGTATTTAAATTTCACTGAGATTTGTGAATGTCATGTTGTGATACTCCTTTGAAACTGCCTGCCTGCATTCAACTAAACTGCAGAGAAGAGCCAAAGTACCAGCATTTCATTTTGCAGATTGGTACTGTAGACAACTGGCCATTTGTGGGTCACTTTGCATATTCTGGAACAGAGCAGGCAAAGCCAGTGTGTAACACACTCTGGCATTATATTCTCAAAGACCACTGAAGCAGATAGCAATTCTCTAGTAAAATTTTTCCAAATTAGCTTTTTTTGTATGTTATCACTGTCAGAAGAGGAAGAGCTGACCTTTCTGTTTTTTTCCCCTGAGTCAGTCATAACTTACATTTCTTAACATTAAGGCTTTCTCCACCTTGCTTGTCTTCAATGTTATGTCCCTGTGCCATCCTTTCTCTGATTTTCCATTGCTCTGCAGTATCTGCTGGGGGAGAGTTCAGGGCACTGCTGTGCCTGAACTGCTTCGTTCGCTGTCAAACCAGTGGCTTCACTGGGTACCTATCTGGGGCCATAGGTGGGTGAAGAGCAATGAATGCAAGTTCCAGGCAGCAGGAGTCTAGCCAAAAAGTTAATGGAAAATACTGGAGAGCATCTAAACACTGCAGGCAAAATCATGGCCGGCCTACACTGGCACCTGGGGTGAGATGACAATTTATGGGTTGGAGAGTGGGAACTGGTCTCTCTAGACTCTGTAGTCAGTGGAGAAAGAGATACAATGAGAGCTGATGTTTTCACAGTCGAAGATGGACTTTCCTCTCCACTGACCAAACACCTGGCAGTTCTGGAGTACCCTGAAGGACCAACTCAGGAACAGAGTCCCAGGAAGTGTCAGTGTCAGTGTCAGTGTCAGTGTCAGTGCCAGTGTCAGTGTCAGGTTCCCTCCCAAAACCACTCCAATGTCCTATTTGGGAATGCTCTGTACACAGCGAAATAATCTGCCCTGCCAGTTTTCATCACTGATAGTTACCAAGTGGGTCATTAATATGCTGTGTAATTCCAAGCTAACTATTCTAATGTGCATTGATTTCATCTTATGTGGGGAAAAGCGCTCATTGCTTATTATTGTCTGTAATATATCTCCATGGCAAAGGCCACTGGGCCCCTCAAATGGCTGAGAGGAGTTAGCAGCATTTGCTGGAAAAGGGGCACTGTCTCTGAACCCTTTGCAGCAGAGCACTGGGATACCAGAGGCTTCTCTGCTGTGAGGAGAGATGCTCCACTCCCTTAACCATCTTCACAGATCTTTGTTGTACTCTCTCCAGTCTGTCCATGTCTCTCTTGCCCTGAGGAGCCCAGAACTGGACATGGTGCTTCAGGTGTGGCTTCATCAACGCTGAATAAAGGGGAAGGATCAACACCCTCCACCTGCTGTCAATACATTTTCTTTTCCACAGTCCAGTGGTGGGTGCAGGTGCTGAGAAGATTTTGTTTGGCTGTCACCAATGGCGTAAATTCTCCCACGACTTTGACACAGCTGCTGAAAAAAAACCCATGCTGCAGCTGGAAAACACCTCTGGGATACAGATCAAGAGAGTCATGCATGCAAAGACAACAACAGAACATCATTTTTGTGGTTCATGAATATTTCCTTTCCACCAAGTTACTGTCCCACCATTGGCTTTCCTATGAGAAAGTCTTATTTTTATTTATTTCATATCAGTGTTGGTGTTGGAAATTTTTTCTAACCTTTCTCTGTGGAGCTCATTTCTGTCTAAACAGACCTCCAGGTTTTTAAAGAGCTATTTCATATTCTCATATAACACCTTACATGGACTTTGGGAGCTCACTGAATCTTGTTGAGGGTGGAAAAATCAGGACTGTAGGTGCAGTGAACTTTTCAGCCACATTCAAAGACTGCATGTGTGACTGCTTTCAGGTCACCTCCATTTGCCACCCTCTGCTCTGCCAGGCTGGGTGACCCCAGGCAACCTTCACAGGGACACTTGTTGGGTAGAGAGGTCAGTCCACATGGGTGTGTACCCAGCCTTGGTGGCTTGCCACCCACAACCTACTGCTCCTCAGACATGCTAAAATAGTCTCCACGTCAAAAATGTCTTTAAACATCCACAGAGAACCACAGAGAAATACAAAATAGAAGTAACACTGCCAGACCATGTACTGAAAAATAACCAGCATGGCCTTTGCAGGGCTTTTGACCTTGCAGGTCCTTCCATGAGCATGGTCCACATCATTTCCCACACCACATACAGTAGCCAGCATGCCTGCAAGGCTGTTTTTAGACTAATTCCTGCTAATGTCATGCATGGCTAGTTAACTTTCATTTGATCTGTCTTTTAGAGATTTATTCATCAATAAAGGTGTTATTACTCCTTTGATGATAGTTAGTATCATTTATATGAATTGTCTATTGACGGACACATTTAATAAAGGGTGTTTATATGCTGAACAATCACATAGTTTATTTATCCAATAATCATATAATCGATTAGAAAAAAAATTCAAGTTGAAGGACTTCTTTGAGATTTAAAGATTTCACAGTTTCCATCTGTGTCCAAGATGTTTAATTTGTGTTAGCTATGTATTACATTTCACTAGTATTGTTCCAACAAGAGTATCTTATAGATCAACATCTGGCAGCTCTCAGGTAAAGACTGAACTTGGCCAGCTTGTTTTGGTATTTTTGATCACAAATGACAGTATAAAAAATCAGAAATATTATGCAGAGAGCATCTTGAGGCACTCTCAGAGAAGAGTACTACTGATCACATTTGCCTTCCATACAAAGTACTCTTTCAGCCCCAAGACCATCATCTCTACAGTGGTTACAAATACCTACTAATGGTGGTAAGAGATGAAGTCTGCCTGATGCCTTTCACTGGCTGATGACATTACACTTTCACTAGGCTCTCTTGTACTCAAATAAAAATCCAAACTGAATCAGAAAACCCTTCTTGTCTAGCGAGTCCTGTACAGCTGCTGTTTCTCTTGGATTGAAGAAGAGCACATCCCGTGCTCACATTCCCCTGAAACCACCAGGACTGGCACCACATTCCCTCTGGGAAACCCAGGAAATAACCTTGATATTGAATATCAGATGGCTGTTTTTAGTGACCAGCATTAATCCCCCAACTTCCCCAAGCCCTAAATGCCAAGCCAACACCATATTCTGTTGGGCTCTTAATGCAGACATTACAAACCTGCAAGGAGTGGCTGTCAAGGTAGCACTCCTCGGTGTGGATGGGAGAGTCCATTCTTTGCCTAAGTTTAAATAGTGGATGTTTTATACCCTAAGATCCTGACCCTAGCAGTTTCTCCATGCCAATCAAATGTTTTGCTCTTAGAAAGAAGATGACTGCATTGACTTACAGTGTCGTACACTTTCCTACAGGTAGGAAGTGAGGCTGGGCTTTCACCCTGCAAAGGCTCACCCAGTCCTGTTTACCTGGAAACACATCATTCCTTCTGTAGGACTGCAGAGAACATCAGAGCAGAACCTGAGCTGCACTGTGCAAGGCCCTGCAGGGACCTCAACACCCAGAGACAAAAGCTTTTTCTGGGAATTACTACAGTAAGCAACTATTCCTTAAGGCAGGGGGTGAAGACTGCAGGAATGCAAGAGAAAATTTCCGAGGAATTTTCCTTCCAAATGCAAGAGAAAATTCCCAAGGCTGTGGAGTTGTTTAAGAAACAATGTTTTTTCACCCCTTGGTACCACAGAAAGTGGGAACTGAGTTCATGTTGAGATCTTAAATAAAGGCAGGTTCTATGATCAGAGCCCAGGTCCCCAGAATCAGCCACAGTTATCACCTCTGGGATGTCCAGCTGTGGCATGGATTCCCTGTTAAAATGAGCAGGGAGGCTGAAGAGGATTGGTTTGCTATTATTAGTTACTGGCCAAAAGCTTCTGCACTCTCGTTTGAAGGAATTCTTGATCTTTTGATTTTACAGGAGACTGGAATTGATAAGCCGGGTGATTTCAAGGGCTGCAGTTTCAATCACACTCCCCTCCCTGCTGCCCATCCAGGAGACTCTGACCACGGGGAAGGACAAGTCCTGGGATTTGAAGGTTTAGCCTGAGGCCACCAAGTCCCGTAGCTTGAGCATTACCAGTTTTGTAACAGCCTGAGTTAAGCTCTGGGAGCAGCAGCTTGGCTGGCCAATGTCTTTGTTAGATACACTTGCAAGTGGTAGAGAATAAAACCCTGATCCTGTGAAATTTGGTGGATGGAGGCAGATGGCATTCAGAGCTGAAGCAGTGTCAACAAGGTGGTGAGCTTGCTACACCCTGAATGAGGGGGAGCTTGTCCTTCTTTCCTGAAAAAAATGCTACAGAAAACTTTCCTTAGGAGAGGTGGGAGAGGGGGACTGAGAAGCACAAATTCAGATGTTACACTCTGTAGGCCCTTCCCTGCCCTCTTTGCATGGCTGCTCCTTTGAGATCCCTGTCTTGAAGGTGACACTGTAGGTGTTGATCTCAGACCTCTCAATCTGAAGTGCTTTTACTCTGAAGCCACTCTGGTACAACTGAAGCCTCAACTAGTTAAGAGTATTTAAAAATTTTTTGCGTGTTATGTTTGTTAATTAACCCTCCCTTCTAAGTGAAAACCAAGACATGTTGATACTTTCTTTAACTTTGTGCTTTAGAAATAGCACTCTCTTGTTTTTGCTGAGGGACTCTGGCAAAAGTCTTCATTTAATTTAAATGAATATAACAGCAGCAGAGATGCAGTTGCTGAGACCCAAACCTGTGGCAGTCACAAGTACATGAGCTGAGACTTGACAACGCAGCTGCTGCTTGTGTTCTCTTCCCAGGAAATGTGGAAAAATGTCTCACATTCTCAGCATGCTGTCTGGCTGGATGTGCAGAGCACATCTGCCACCAGAGACAAACCCACCATTGAGTTCATATATATACATATATATATGAATTAATGTACATGTATATACATATTGGAACATCCATTTCTGTCTGTATGTGTGAATAAGCAAGTGTACATGACTAGCACTGCATGATGTTTCTGCAATACTTGGCAATGCCTTCACAGGAAAAGACTTTATAAGCAGAACAGTGCAGAAAAAGGATTATTAAATGCCTTTGTTATAGCAAACAAAAATATGAATCATCCCACTGTGGTGGTAAAAATATAAAAGAGGAAGACAGAGAGCTCCTGAAAATAGAATTAACCCATACCTGTATGCCTCTTTTTTTGGCCCTGGATATACTTCAGCTCTGGTGCCAACTTGCTCTGTCTGGGAGTTTTCCAGGTGCAATGGATAACTGAGAGCCTGCTCTGGCCATTTCAGCCACAGAGGAGGAACAAATTTCTTAGATTTTTTATTCTTTGAAATGTTTGTTCAAAGGTACTATCTGAGGGTCCTGCCACAAGCCCTGTGTGTGGGACAGCAGCTATCTGCCTGGGGAGCAGGCAAGAAGGAAACAGCTCTGCACCTCAGACATTTCCTCTTGCTTAGGGGAAGAGCTGTAGCTGTGTCACTGTGCCACTGCAGCCAAACAGGACACCAGCACTTCAGGTGACACCTGGAACCACCCCTGGCCCATGGAGGGGTGCTCACTGGCATAAGGAGTTGCAGTACAAGCAACAGAAATGCTGATTTATCTGGCTTTTCAAAAGTCTGGTGCCATCACTGGGGCAACACCATGACCCAGGCCCACTCACAGCTTGTCTTTGTACCTATGCTTCTTACTTAATTAAACTGTTTGTGCCTTGGACTCCAGTGGTGAGGTCTGTACCCTGTGATGCTCAAAAGTGGAGTTGCTCCTTTTCTTCCTCCCCAAAAAGGAGAGACAGAAACCATAGGCACAAACCATCTGATGGCATCCCCAGCTACCTGGGCCACCCCACGGTGGAGAGGTGAGAGGAACAGACAGTGCAGGTCTAATTTGTAATCCAGTTTCAGGACTGAACTGTCCCTGTGTTTTAGGTCTGCACAGGTAAGTCACTGCTGAGAAATGAAACCCAGTCCTTTGCACAGAAAACTATGAGGAAAACTGGAAGCTTTTTGACAGGTCAGAAATGCCATTGCCTAATTTGGAAGAAACTTTGTGAATTAATTCAACAATTACTTAGTCCAAGTTGAGTCCTGCACAAAAGCCGACAGAGGCCACCTGAGTTGTTCTGCCGTGGAGCTGAAGCTGAGATATTCAGATTGCTCCCCTGTGCCCTCGGCTGCTGGAAGGATCCTGGAGGTGACTGGCCGTGGGGGTAGGATTCCAGCATTCTGAAGGGATGCTCTTCTTCCCCAACCCCTTACAGCTCAAGACTTTTCCTTGGGCTTTGGTGCCATCCAGTGGCAGCAAAGCTGAAAGGAGATGAGCAAAATCCTTGATTCTTGGGCAGTTCCTGGGCACACACGAGGACCTCGTAAGCGAGATTGAAGCCTCTCCTCGAATTTCAGAGTGTGAGACAGTGCAAGTGCAGGGGTCAAAGAGGAATTTCGATGATGTTTGGAGCAGGCAGGAAAGCCAGCTTTTTAAAAACACCCTCAAAACTGAAGAAAATTGAGAACCATGGCTTTAGAAATTATCAGTAAAGATGGCTTAAATATTGTGTCTGAAAATCACATCAATATTCTCCAGACTTTCAAGTATTCTGAGATTTGAGTCAAACAAAAGAGTGGTGTCTTCAGCTTGGGTAAACTACTAAGACACAAAGTCAGGGAAGCCAGACTTAATCCACCAGAAATTAGGCTTAAAGGTTTTTCTGAAAAAATGGTTTAGAATTTGATGAATTTTGCTTTCACCTTGGTTTTTTTATGTATTTCAGCCAAACACCACTAAATTAAAAGCAAAAGGGGATAATTGTCCACATCAAGTGGATCAAATTCTCTGCATTGACAACAGAGTCTGCTTTGACCCAAGATTAGCATGACCTTGACTAAAACACATCTCACAGCATGTGTACAGCTGAAATTTTAAGGAAATTAGGCTTGGGTTATTCCCATGGGCAGACATTTGGACAGATAGAGATGGGAGTCTTGTTCCTAATTCAAATTTTCCTGTCTGATCCCCCAGAGAGTGAATCCTGTTACAACTTTCCCCACAAATCTCTAGTCCATTTGCTCCCTGGTGTTATCCCCTCTCTCATGCACTGTTTGTAGATGAGGAAGACTAAAAGTAAGAATTTACATCAGTCTCGGGAAATCTCTTTTTGAATTTATGAAGGGGTGGAAATGAAATGAACTTTTTTTCCTTTCTCCCAATGAAAGTAGCTAGCTAGGAAGAAAACAGCCTAGAATAACATTATTAGTTGGTATTATGTGGATTGGTTTTGTTTGGATTTATTAT
>VZTN01010452.1:16838-42392 GCA_013400515.1 Erpornis zantholeuca
CTCTTTGCCTTCTATGTCATTTGAGACCAAAGCCTAAATTTGGGGGTAGTTCATTCAGTAATACTCTAATCCAATATTTCAGATGTTATATATTCTTTGCTCTAAAAATTCCACACATGGCTGACTGTCATCCAAGTGTATGTGGGTCTGACTTTTAAAAGATGTTATTTGCAGAGTCACTGAAATAAGGCATCTGGAGTTAATCAGCAAGAAGCCTTATGAGAGAGCTCTGTTTGTGTTTCATATATAGTCTGCTGTCTCACAATCAATCTGTTAGAACATGCTTTCAATATGTTAACATTATCATTGTTAGATTCCAAATGGAAGGAGCTCAATCAAGTTACATCGGAGAGACAACAAAAACTGGAGGAGTCTTCAAATTACCTGACCCAGTTCCAGACAGCAGAAGCTCAGCTAAAGCACTGGCTTGTAGAAAAGGAGCTAATGGTCAGTGTGCTGGGACCATTATCAATTGATCCTAATATGCTGAATACACAAAAGCAGCAGGTTCAGGTGAGTAGTGCCAACACACATTATTGATTTAAATTTCTTCTTCCTTTTTGCTATTAGCAAAGTACTATTTTGCATCTAGAGTAGAGCACAGTTAGTATAAGACATTAGAGTTATCTTTAGGTATCAGTTTATGTTCCTACTTGACTACAATAATTACGAGAAAAAATTACCATAAGAGTTAAAAGGGATCAGAACAGATAGAGAAAAATGTTGAGACATTGATCCTCTGATACATCTTTTTGTTTTTATCATACTGTGGTTTCTCTGTAGTGGAATGAAAATGTCCCTTTGAATTTTATTAATTTGACATTTTACTCTTGTTTCCCATATAGAGTCTGTGGTTAGAACTAGCTTTTTGAGATTTTATTCCCTTGACTGTTCTTGTAGCTAACAAAAATATGAAGGCAAGTGAAATGCAGTGCTGTAGATAGATATGGTGCCGAGAGTGTCAAAGACAGAAGAAAAAGTATAATGAAAAAGGGCAGTAATTTACTGACAGCAACACAGCAAACTGCAGACAAAAGAAACTAAATGGAAATCAGATGAGATTACAGAAGGTAGAAGATTTAATTTCAAACATTTCTATTGCTGCTAGTTATTTTAAACTGAGGGGAAATTATTTGTTTTTGAAAAAAAGTGTTATTAAAACTTTAATATCAGTATTGTTTAAAATGAAGTGTTTAAAACATGAATTGTGTTCTAATACTATGTGAAATACTATGACTCAATATTGGTTTGTAAGTGCTTCAGAAGTCTAGACAGAGGGCATAAGACTATCATGTATCACTTAACAGTCCTTAAAAGTTCAACCTAATTGACTTAAAAATAAAGGGTTTGGAATGTTCTGTAAAGTAAAACCATTATATTCATGCCTTTTTTTTTGCCAGCACTGTGACTTACTGTCAAAAAAGAAACACTGAGAACCAGTGATGTGAACTTTAAAGATCTTACACTACACATTCAGTCATTTTGTGAATTAGCCAAACAGTCTCTGTTCTATAATAATACATTGCAATATCATTTCAGAATACACCTTCTTTAAAGTTCTATCTTAAGACAAATATAAAAACTGTCTAGGAAAGAAGATACTACTTGAAACTAAACAGCACTTATTTTGCTTGGTGTGGTTACTTAATTACTGTAGTATAACAGAATTCATTGTTTACTTGTATCTCCTGGTTGAGCTTCCATTAGATGATGTGCAAATTCACCTCATTTTTTCTCTTTCTTTGGTGTAAGTACTTGGAATCAAAACAGTTTATGTAGAAGGCACATGTATTTCACTGGCTTTTAAACTTGGATACATTCAATAAGAGAGCTTAGCTACAACAAATTCTACACAATTTTTTGTCAGAAGCACTTTTTTTTTTATTTTAATGAAGTTAATTCTTTCTGTCATTCTTTTTTTTTTCCTAGATTCTGCTCAAAGAGTTTGACACCAGAAAGCCACAATATGAGCAGTTAACTATGGCTGGAGAAGGGATTCTGGAGAGACCTGGTGAACATCCACCCTCACATGAAGTTGTAAAAGAGCAACTGGCAGCTGTGGCACAAAAGTGGGACAGTCTAACCAGCCAGCTGAAGAAGAGATGTGACCGAATCGACCAAGCCATTGTGAAAAGCACAGAGTATCAAAGTTTACTCAGAAGTCTGTCTGATAAGCTAAGTGCCTTGGATAGTAAACTAAGCAGCAGCCTGGCTGTGAGCACACAGCCTGATGCTGTGAAACAACAGCTGGAAATTGCTAAAGAAATGAAGAAGGAAATAGAACAGGAAATGAAGAATATAAATGCAGCACAAGCTCTCTGTGAAGAGCTGTCAACACTGGTTGGGGAAGAGTATTTGAAAGCAGAACTTACAAGACAGTTAGATGGCATCTTAAAATCATTTAAGGATATTGAGCAAAAATCAGGTTAGTATCTGTTTAAAGAAAAATAGTAACTAAGTCATAAAGTAAGGCCAAACTTTGTGATAGAGGTGTTGAGTGAGCTGAGCCTGGTGCCAGCTCTCTATCCAGTCCAACCCTAAGCAGCTGTACTTCAGAATTTAGAAGAATCTCCATACCTTGAAAAGGTAAGAAAAGTGCTTGGGATCTCAAGTGAATAAATAGTTTGGGAGAGAATTTGGAGTAAAATGCCAAGGCTCCTTTTGTCATGTCTTCTTCAGGTGCATCTTCACTGAATTAGAATACCAAAAGAGGATGCTGTTCATTGAGCCACCCAACTTCATAGCACCAGTGTATAAGCCAAAATGATAATTTCTAGCCTAACACCAGTTAATGGCTTAGTGAAACACAGTGGTAATTGTATAAAACTGCATGTGACAGAAGGAGGCTAGTAGTCTGCAGCCTTTCCTTACCTTGCAAACAACAGAACTGAGCAAGTAATACATTGCAGGTGCTATCATACTTCGTAATCCCTAGCAGCCTCCGTTTTAGGTTTTTAATTTCCTCTGCTCACGACGAACTTCAGAGAATGTCCCTATGAACATGTATTGCCTGTAGGCCATGATTTAGACTCTACAAGGTTATACCACTTAATATTCCCTGTGCTTACACTTCATACTGCCATGAAGCACAATTGTATGGTTTTTAGTGCCAAAATCTGCCCAAATGGGATCCATCTAGACACAGACTGGATAAGCTCATCTCATTTGATTCATGTCCTACTGCCTTCAGTGCTCTGCTGTATTACAGGAATGAGTCTGCCCCTTGCAAGAAACTTGATTGTCTGCCAGTCAAACACCACACACTGGCTTTCTTTAAATTGATGATCATGCATAATAGAATCAATAGTAGTTATTATTTTTTTCTAGCAGGTTCTGATAACAAACCTCTGTGCTGCCCTCTCCTTTGTAGATAACCATGTTCAGCAGCTTCAGTCAGCATATGCCACTTCTCATCAGTTCCAGCAAATGTCTCAGGACTTTCAGGCCTGGCTAGGCAAAAAGAAAGAAGAGCTGAACCAGGCTCGTCCTGTGTCAGCCAAACTTGATGCCTTGCAATCACTAATTGAAGAACAGAAAGATTTTAAGAAGACAATGACAGATCAGATTGGTTCATATGAAAGAATTGTTGCAGAAGGAGAAAGTATCTTACAGAAGACTCAAGGAACTGACAAAGCAGAGTTACAATCCCAAATTGCCTCACTCAAAAATAACTGGGATGAAATGAATAAACAGGTAAAAGAAAGGGAAGATAAATTAGCAGATTGTCTGGAGAAAGCCCTCAAATACAAGCAGCATGTTGAAAATCTGCAGCCATGGATAGAGAAGTGCCAAAGCAACCTGTGTGAATTAAAAGTTGGCATAAACCCTGTTGAAATAGAGGATTCTCTTGTTCAGGTGAGGGCATGGCAGAAGGACCTGGATAAACACCATGGGATGGTGGAACTATTAAATAATTCTGCCGAAAGTTTGCTCAGTGCAAGTCAAACAGATAAAGAAATTGTTCAAGAAGAAACTAAGGTGCTGAATCAGAATGTGAAAGTGGTTACAGAACAGTTACATAAGAAGAGAGAGTGCTTGGAAAATATGGCACAAAGACTGAAAGAGTTTCAGGAATCATCCAGGGAAACTGAAAGACAGCTTAAGAGTGCCAAAGAACATCTGGAAGCTCATGACTCACTTGGACCTCAGTCATTCAGTAACAAACACCTGACAATGATGCAGGCCCAGCAGAAAGCCTTGCAAGCTTTAAAGCCTCACATTGATTTAGCAAAAAAGCTTGCCCAAGACCTGGTGGTAGAAGCTTCTGATTCAGCAGGTGTTTCTGACCTTTTGCTCCAAGCTGAATGTTTGGAGCAAGAATACACTGCAGTGAAGCAACAAGTTGAGGATAGGTGCTCATTCCTAGAGACCAAACTTCAGGGAATTGGCCATTTCCAAAACAGCATCCGAGAGATGTTCTCTCAGTTTGCAGAGTTTGATGATGAACTTGATAGCATGGCTCCGGTGGGGAGAGATCTCAAAGTACTGCACTCACAGAGAGAGGACATAAAACATTTCATGAAAAAGTTGGAGGATCTTATAATGAATAATGAAAATGCTAATAAAAACTGTAAAATTATGCTAGCCACAGAAGCTGAAGCTTCTCCTGATCTTGTTGGTATAAAGAGAGACTTGGAAGCTCTAAATAAACAGTGCAACAAACTACTAGACAGAGCAAAAGCCAGGGAAGATCAAGTGGACAGTATTATTTGCCGTGTTGAGGAGTTTTACAGTAAGCTAAAAGAATTTTCCACTCTGCTTGGGAGAGCTGAAGAACACGAAGAGTCACAAGGTCCTGTTGGAATGGAAACAGAGGCTATTAATCAGCAGCTGAATACATTCAAGGTAAGAAGGTTGCTTTCTTACTATTATAAAGTATTTTACCACAATACTGTTTTATTAAACATCATACTGAAAGGGACTGGTTAAATGCAGACCTTAGTCTTGTTTCACAGCAGTCTGTTCTGCCTGTATTCTTTTTATCTGTTTTAAATGGGGGTCTTATGCTCCAGAGAAGCTTTCCTTTGCTACTGCTTGGCTGACATTGGGAATTCTGCATCTCACCTCCCAGTTCCTGCACTCCAATTCCCTCTTCACGTCTCTTCACTATCTTGTTACCTTCTGGAATCCATCTGCCTTTCTGTTTTTGAGAAGCTGCATATTTTCTCTATTTGATGTCCATGTAATGCACAACTTTTGTCTTCACAGTGGTGTGAATTTTAGACTCCGGTGTTCACATACCAGCCCACATTCACTTTGCTCATCTGAGTAGTTTAATTTTTTTTCAATAGGCTTTAGCAAGTTTAGGTTTAAGATGTTACCTTTTGCCATTTTCTGTTTTGATACACTGGCCAGTTTTACCTCATTGAATTCCACCCTTACCTAGAAACATCCTAAAACAAAGAAAACAGGCAAAATAGTCCTCCTATTATACTGGGAGCTATCTGTAGCATCCTTATCCAAAATGCACTCCAGAGCTCCTATGTGTAGCTTTTTTAAGTATGCCAGCTAGGAGTCCATGTCCAGCTCAAAAAAATGCATTGCAGTGATAATGAGTGTTAATTGAGCTTTGCTGCTGAAGTAAGTACAGATATTTGCTTTGTTTAGGATGCAATAAATGAATTTCCAGTGCACACCAGAAAGATTTATAGATATAAGTAATGTTTGAAAAAGATCATAAATCTCCTAATGGCTGTATAGTAGCTCTTAATATTCTGCGCTGCTTTGATTTCATTCCAATATAATATTGATTCAAATGTTTGTATGACTTGTACACTAGTTGACACTTAATGATAAAGCCAAACCTTCATAGCAGGATTTGATAAGCCATGCTGTTAAAAAATTTTACGACCTTGGAAAAGAGTCATTACATGGCTAGCCCAACAGAGGGTGCATTTTACTTGTTTAAGCCATATTAGAAAGGAAAGTTAAACCAGAAAACTTTCATCTGGGAATTCCAAATGGAAGTTACTGTGAGTTTTGATGATCTTTGAGAATGCATAAATAGAGACAAAAATCTTGAACAAATAGTTACATTATGGGGGGATTCCATTAGACTGAGAGGATTAAAATTGTATGCCAGTCTAGGCTAACAAGTCTATCTCAATTTAAAAGAGAAACAAATGGCTTTTCTTTGTATATGGTTAGTAAAACATTTTGGATATTGGAAAATAGCAACAGCTCCTGCTGTGAATGCTCTGGCTGTACAGGACTTCAGTTGTAGCCAGTTTGGAATATCTGATTTCAGAATATTTCTTACATTTTCAAACATTAGATGCAGATTCAGGTTTTTGTTAATACATATTTTATACAAAGAATTGTATATATATAAATATGTATTTTATTATAAAGAAAAATGCTTCTGGGGTGTTACAACCTGATGAATAGATGGTAGCAGAATCCAGTTCTCTGTGTGTTGTCTCAGTGTTGTAGTTCATCAGGGAGTTGGACACAACACAAAAGTTGAATGGTTTGGGAGTGAGAGACCTTTGCAGACCTGTGGGGTGGCAGTGTCCCTGAAACACAAGAGCTTATGTGGTAAGAAGGCAAAAAAACCCTGGAGAGACTTTAAGGGGAACAGTGATAGCAGCATGTTTATATCCAGAAGTCTACTCTGGGATTGTATTTATATTAGATATTTATAAGCTTAGAAATGTGTTTTGCTTGAAGCAACTATTTTTGGCCATGCTTTTGCTTATGATTAAAAACACAATGCCATTAAACAGGGGGTGAAGAACGATGAAAAAGTGAAGGGATTGTTTAAATAAGTGAAAAGTAAGTGCAGAAATAAAACAACAGAGTGAGTAGCCTTTGAAGAAAGGAAATAGAGAGACCAGAATATGAAATTTTACTAAGTGAGAGTGTAGTTAGTGAAGAGATACTGAGAGCAGGAGGATAGGGATCAACTCTCCTAATACTTGGTGTCAGTGCTACTGGGGCATATCAAAATTACAGTAAGTAATCTATCTGTTTATACTCTTTGCCCTCCCAGAGAGCAGTTCTACCTGAGGCAGCAAACTGCAGGGAGACTGGCTCCCACAGATCCTGCTCCACTCGTGGTGTGTTTGTGTTTGCTCACATGTTTGTGCACGTACGCAAACACACACGGCCCGAAAATGTGGCTGTGGCCACAGAGCCACTGTCTGGCTCCTTATGTCTTTAGCTCCTGTGGTCAGCTACAGTCAACTTCAGTTCCTCAAGAGTAAAGCAAAAGAGTTGTTCTTTGGTATAGATGTATTAACATGAAATCTTTACTCTCTTCAGGGAAGGAGCTCGTGTAATGGGCCAGAGGTGATTTTTGTGGTTTAACCAATTTTTATGTGCAAAGAGTTAGAGCTGTATGCATCTTCTTGGCATGACATTAAAACGCATAATGTTTTTTATAAAAACAAACTTTGAGTTGTATTTTATATACATATTTAAAATACATATGCATACTTGTTTTATTTATATTTCTTCTTTGTAATGTACTTATTCCAGTCAGTACATAGTGTTAAATTGAAAGTAGTTGCCATCAGTGTTAAACTGTAAGTAGTTGCTGTCAGTGTTAAACTATATTTATTTACAATGCAGTTAGAAAATTTGCTTTCTGTAAATGAAAATCTTCAGAGCAGTTCATTTCAAAGTAGAACCATGAATCTTCACTTCAGGAAGAGTATAATCTCAATCATTTATCTCAATGAATATAAAATACACAGAAAAAAATACTAATTAATTTGGCTTAGTAAGACACTTTTACCCCAAAGACTGTATGCAATGTGTAGATTAGTCCTGGAAGGAAATTTCAGTAAATTAGGTTTGTTAAGGTACAGTGAGTCTGCCACCATTCTTCAAAAGCAAAACAAAAAAGAATTGTGCAAATGGACTGAACTGAACACTGTAGGTTTGAGTAGCTGCACAGTGCTAGAATGTTTGCAGTTGGAGAAGCATTTGCAGCTAGTTTCTCTCTGTAATAGAGAAAGAACCTAAAGTTTAATTATTTTACTTTTTGAAACTTTTTCACAGAAGTTTCTTTGTACTGTCATTAAAAGTCATTCTTCTTAGTAAAACCAAGATGGCTCTGTTACAGCTTTCACGAGTAGGTGGTTAGTTTGATTTTTGCTTTTGTTTTCAGAATAAAAGTAGATAGAGTTTTTAGAGGTTGCCTTCTAATTGGACTTTATGGGAATTTTTAGGTAGCCTGAGTGTTCGTGCCAATGAGCTTGAACTAAGATTTTAATTGGCTTATGTTATAGAACCACAGAATTGTTTAGGTTGGAAAAGACCTTTAAGAACATCAAGTCCAATGTTAATTCAGCACTGCCAAGTCCACTGCTGTGTCCCCAAATGCCACATCTACATGTCTTGTTAGTTATGTAGGGGGTGTCTGTCCTCTGATTTTTGCTTTGAAGGAAAATAATGTTGAAAGCATAATCAGAAGTTTCTTTTTGAGCCAAATGTTGCATATCCCAAGTGCTGTTTGCAAACCCTAGAATAAGGTACTAAAATCTTCCATGGGATTTACTACAATTAAGGTCTATATCAAAAAGCAAAGGTAAAATAAGCAACTTGAATTTTTTTTTTTTGAGTTGCGTTTTGGAGGTGACTTATCTGTCATACAAAAGTCTTCAGCAGAAACAGTGAAGAATGGTAAACTATTTTTTAACTGTTAAAATAATTTTGCTGTTGAACAAATGCAGACCAATTTCAGTTATACACTTCTCCCATAAAATCACGCAGAACTTTTTGAATTCAGCAGGGATCTATCTGGTTTTGGTTGTTATGGTTGAAAATAACCATGGATGATCGGACCTTTTATCAAAAACATCTAAAATTCTTTTCATATCTCTACCATTATAGTATTTTCTCTGTTGGAGAATCCAGGGGTGATTATCTGTTTGCCATAATTGCAATGTTATATGGCTGCTTACCAGAGAGGAGGAAGAGAATTTGTCTTGCATGACCTTAGTGTTTTGATATATAGCTGATTGTTTATCAAGTAAATCAATAAACATGAGGTGTGGTATGTTTTTATTTCTTGCATACAGTGTATCCTGCTTGCTGCTTAATGCGGAAAGCTCAAGCTGATTGTAGTGAATGCACTGTTTTACGTTTTAGCAGTAAGTGCCATATGCTGTCCTTAACCGAGGTCTCAATTGTCCCTTTAAGTGATGGCTTCTGTCACACAAGCAGCTCAGATCATTAAGGGTATGGCTTCTACTGGAGTGGAGCTGCTTGGTTATGGCAGCTCCTCCTCTGCTGTTGGCAAGTTACCTCTGAATCTCCCAACCCTTCACCTCCGTGATTATGAGCTAGAAGTGTTGAACTCTATTTAAAAGATGTAAATGTCCCAAACAGGAATCTCTGTCCTGGTAGGCTGGTTTTGGGCTGTAGTAACTCCCACTGGAAAAAAAAAAAAAGTATTTCAGATATAGTTAGGTTTTCCCAATATTTTAATGTTTCTTTCAGTGGGAGCTGGATTCTTCAAGAGTGGCTGCCCTGACAGCCTGTGCCACCCTAAGCTCTTGCCTTAGAGCCAGTGACCAGGCTGAAAATAGTCAAAACTGGACTGGACGTCTCACTTTGCGTGTCAGGTGGAGCAATGTGTGACTGTTCCAACCCCTAATCTAAACCCTAGGCGAGTTTGGGGGATTTCTTTTTTTAAATATACACAGGTAAAGTTCCGGTGTAACTTTGGGAAGGAAGCGTCCATGGAAAGGATAACTTTATCAGACGCGGCGATGCGGTACGGGCGCGGCGAAAGCGCTGCTGCCTTGCCCGAGTCTCTCCCGAGAAGGCAGCTGGCCGGAGCGGTGCCGGCCGCTCCCCCAGCGCTCCGGGGCGGGAGTGATGTCACCGCCGGGCGGGCGGCGATGCCTCCCCGCCGCCTGCCCTCGNCCTCGGCAGCTGCGCCTCAGAAATGAGGAGGAGGCGAGGGCAGCCCGCTAGCTGCAGCTTGTAGCCGGGACCTGCCGAATGTAAACCTGCCGTGCCTTCGGGGAACGCGCCGCGCCTGCTCGGCTCTGCAGCTGCCTTAAAGAGCTCTCCAGGATGGCATCGGGAGAATCGGTCTGAAACATTCCTTTTGCGACCGTCTGCTCAAAGGACGCATTGGCTTGGCTGCTAGAAAGTGATGTTTTCCTGTGGGACTTGTGGAGGCACCACGAACAAGCCTGTTACAAGAGGAGGATAAGCTGCCTTTCAGATCAAGGTTATTTATAGTTACTGCCAAAAAAGTGAAGGGCTGGTTTATTATTCTTACTGTTTTGGATTTAACTTATTTCCCCCCCACCCCCCAGGATTTTCTCCGTGCCTTGGTCAGGACCGTACAAGCCACTGTGGATTCTCTCTTTTTAAGCTGCCACACCATGTTTTATTTATAAAGGAGATGGGACCCTGCAAACCAGCTAAATGGATTACAGTTAAGCAGTCATGTACAGAAGATAATGTACTGCCTTCTGTAACACTTGTTCATTTGAAGGCTTATTTGGGAGATTTCAGATACAGATTCTGACCTGGAAAAATAAATGAAGCCTTCCACTGAATGTTAGAAATATTTGGCTACTGCTGGTTTCTGCTATAATTTGTTTTTCTGTGACATTGGGACATTTCTGTTACTTTCTTACTGAAGCACTTTATATTTTGGGGGTTAGGAAACCCCATATCCAGGTAAAGTCAAATTTAAACAGATGCACTGATTATGAATGACCTCAGCCACTTCATATCTTATGATTTATATTTTTGTATCTATGCATCTTATGCTAAGGGCAAGTTTACTGTTTCTTCAGATTGGTAGTGTTTTTTAAATGTTTGCCCTGAATCTGTGAAAACAGAGGTGTACTTGTGTGAATACTTTCAACATGGGGAAGCCACTTAGCAGGCCAGACTGTCTACGTCAGAATCCTCCATGTGTTGGCAAAGGGGAAGAAGATGAAGATCTAAATATTGAGGACTGCTACGTTCCCCAGAGGTCTATCTATGACACTGTGCGGCTGAATGAACAGATTGATTCAGGCTCCAAGGGCAGCCTCTCTTCGAGGCATTTCACAGACCGGACCTTACCCTACAGTCACAGAACACTGGACATCAGTACTTTGTGCTCCAATGGTGCCCTTACTTCCTCCAGTGTTTTTGAGCTCCGAAGCCGTGAAGCTAACAAGTTAGATGAAAAAATGATCTTTGATGCTCTTAAACTGAACAGTGATATAATTCGGACAGCTGGGTTACCCAAAGCGAAGTCTCACAACGAAAAGAAGGAGCACAGACGATCGTGGAGAATGCTTGTTCCACCCAACTTTCCAGATTACACTAATAGAAGTGAAAGCTCCTTTAATGAAACTGCTGATATGTCAGAGGCAGCTGGACTAGGCAAATGCAAATGGGGTACGAATTCTCTTACCTCAGAAGAGGATGATTCTGGTTTATGCAGCCCTCCAACCGAAAAGGAAGATAAACAAGATTCACTTTTAGCAGGGGAGCAAACTCAAATGCAAAGTCTGTCTTCTGCAGAAGATATCCATGCAGGGGGTCAGTTCAGACCATATATCCCAGCAATTTGCAGAGAGCAGCAAACCCCACTGCTTGCAAGCATGAGCATTCCTGTCAAAGAAAGCTGCAGACTGGCTTCGAATGACGTTTTAGCCCCTGGAAATGTAAAACAAAACAATGCCCAGACATGTGAGAGTGATCAGGAAGAGATGGAGGGGAAATACTCTCACTTACAAGGTTTCAAAGAGAAGATTCTGTCATGTGAAGATGCTCTTGAAGGTGATGGAAGAAGTATTAGCCCTGGCAAAAACGATGTGGAAAATGCATATGAAGTCAATGAAAAAACTAAAATACGAGTCCCAAGAGTAGAGGAGAATTATGTGGATGATGTATCTCCTCATGTAGATGTTTATTATGCTAATGCTGCTGTAAATACTAGTGACTTGGATTTTGCAAAATACGAAATTTTATCTGATACGGAGGAATGCAGTGTAGCATGTACAGGCTCACATGAAATGGCGTTTTCTGTTCAACAGCTTGAATTAGATAGTACTGTAAACTGCCCAAAAGCTTTCCCAGGGAGAAATACAGGCAATATCTGGACTACTGACATCCAAGATACCTTGGATACAGTCTGCAATGGCCTCTTGTCCAACAAGGTAATTAAAAAAAAATCCATAGGTTTGTGAAATCATTGTAATATAACCTTAAAGATTTGTTTAAAACTCTTAAGTTTTGCCATTATTACAAAAATGTAACTTTAAAAAAATTAATAATTCGACAGATGCAGTAATCAGTGTTATTTGCATAGCACAAATGAGGTGTTCAAGATAGGTGAAATGGTCAGTATCAGAAATGAATTGGGGACGAATTCTGAGGGGGTGATTACTCCAGCTGCTTTGAGCAGGGTTATTTATTGCCCAGCTGGTGCCTCCTCCATGCTCTGTGTTGGTGCTCGGTGTCTGTACTGAGTGCAGTCACAGGCAATGCCATTCAAGGGCAGCTACGGCCCATGTGTTCAGCCTGAGTTGCCTTACTCATCAAGGTATAAGCAACAGTATCAGATGGTTGTGGTTTCCAAAGCAGGCAGATTAAAGGCTCACCGCCTCTTCTGAAAGCTGCCTTTTGCATTTGCGTGCCAGAAAGCAGATCTGACGTTACAGTAGTATTTTACAAGCACAGGATCTAGCAGTGCTTTGTGAGTGGTGGATGAGGTAAGAGAGTAAGGGAAGCTTTGTAATAAGGAAAGGGTGTTTGTCGGGTCTGTAATTTTTTTCTTCCCACTCTGGTTGAAATCTGAGATACTTCAAGCTTTGTTGCTAAGTTGTTCTGGTAAACTTTGGCCTCAGCAATAATTGTAATTTATTTTAAGCTTCTCTCCACAAAGAATGTGTGCATTTTTAAAGGGCAGATTATGGAGATCAGTCCCCTCTGTGGTAGGACGTTGTTCTCAAAAGATGAGACTTTATGGCACATAAAAGAAGAATTTGTTATTGATTCTGTGTTGAAATATTATTCTGCCTCCTCCCTACCCTACAGTCAAGAAAAACACAAGCATTCTCCTTCTTCTAGGAGCAGCCAACTCATTGCATGCTCTCAGTTTTCATGTAATCACAGTGTTAGAGTTTGTAGGGGTTTTTTTGTCTGTAGGAACAAATCTCTTAGGGATGCTTAATTTTTTTTTTTAGCCCTCATGTTTGGTGTATTTGCTGTAGCTTCTAGATTGACTTGTCAAGCTGGTCAAAGTGTGCTCAGCGACTTGAGGTCTGCAGCTTTAAAAGCAATCACTTGCCACAGTGTGTTTGGTGCAAAAGAGGAGAGTTGCTGGTACATTCAGAGTGATCCCTGCTTTTCAGGATGCTGAGAAAGGTTGCTTTGAATGCACTAAGTGCACACCAAAACTGTTGCTGAATGCTGCTATAGAAATTGAAGGATTTAGGGTCAAAAGTTGAGCATTCTTTAGCATTGTTTATTCATTGGTTATTTTTCACTGGCCTGTGTAATTAATTCAGGGGCTTCAGGCCATTTTCTGATCTCATTGACACTTGTGTCAGTGCAGCTTAATGCTGCTGAATACAAATGGAGATTTACATTGCTATTGCTAATGGTAATAATCTGGCTCTGAAAAAGCTTAAATACCTGCAAGAGTAAAATAAAGTAAACACAACACTGCTCAAACTGCTATTGGCAATTTTCAAGAGTATCCTTTGAATGAAAGCCCTGGGTGTCTGCTGGGATACTGTTTCAACAGCATCTGTAGTGTTGCCTCCTCACTTGTTAACATTATAATCTCCTAAACCCATCTTAAAATATCTCTTCCTTCTCTGTTACTTTAACTTAAAACTTTGACTTTGGTCCTAATTTGGAAAAATTGCCCAGTTGTCTCTCTTGGTCTGTGCCATTTTTTGTTAGGTTTTATAGACAGGTAATTAAACAGATGAGTTTCTCCAGTGTGTTTTTTTTTTTTTTTCCCTCCATGAGAAGTTTTCTTTTTTCACCCCCCAAAACTTCCACTGCCTCTCTTTTTCTTGGTTCCTTTCCTTCCTATCTAAAACTACTCATGGAAATGTATGCCATTTCCCCTTCTATAGTGTATTGAATTTACTCTGTTTAGATTGAGTCTATTCTGTTTAGATTTATTAATGCTGTTTGAGGAAGGTCCTGACAAGGAATGGCTTCCTTTCTTCTATACACCCGTTTTAAGGAATATTTTTGTTGCATACAGTCATGTAAACACCAGATGCATTTTATGTCTGAAGTTACCATGTTTCATGTCTGTCTTGGGTTTCAACTGCAGGTATTCCAGAAAGAAGAAATTGAACCCTTACAAGTAAAACAACAAGAAGTAAATTGGTTGGGTCAGGGACTTATTCAGAGTGCTGCTAAAAGTACCAACATAGAGAACCTTGAACATGACATTGAAGATGTCAACACCCGATGGAAGACTCTTAATAAGAAGGTTATTATCTTGTATACTATTCTGCTTTTGTGTCCTGCCTTTTGATTATTTGCTTGCTGATGTCTTTCAAAATACAGGAAATTAAATATTCACTAAGAATATGAATTACATTTATTTTACACAATCGCTTTGCTTGTAATTCTAAGGATAAGATTTATATCACTAACAGCCAGAGGTGTTGCTGTCTTTTATAAGGTTTTGCCAAACTTCTTCTAGGTCTGTCCTGGGTTTTTATTCAGGAAAGACTCACAGAATCATGAAATGGTTGGAAGAGAAGCCTGGAGATCCAGTCCCACTTTCTCAGTGAATGTTTGCATATTTTTTCACTTCGTTGTACTTGCTCATGTACACTGTTGTACCTGCACAGTGCACAGAGCAGTGGTACAGCCCAGCTTTTTGTGACTGGTGGAATGTTTTCTTTACAGCACCTTAAGGATTGTATTGCTTGAGACATCAGAAAGTACCACTGCTTTGAAAAACTGGCTGTAGATGTTTTTCTGTACTTTTCAAGAGTCTTCTTTCAGCAGTAGCTGCTGTTGGAAAATGGAAAGGGTGGGAAGTAGAACTTGTGCTCATCTTCTGCCTTCTTCCTGAAGGAGTGATGCAGCAGAACCAGAGACACCTCCAGTTCACCTATTTGCCTTCTCCTTTCCTATTTTATTTCTCACTCATGGCATTATTGGCCCTTATTAAGAGCTGTTACTTTGGATTCCTGGTTCACTCTTTCTATAAGGAAAGTAAAGACTGTTTGAAATGCAAACCTCCCGTCAGGACATTTCATAGTAATATAGCTATATAACACAGGAATATCTTGTAAGGAATTACTAGAGCAGGCTGATTTGCTGGGAGTCCGTTTGTTCTTTTCACTGGATGTCTCCAGCCCCAAGAGATTAATGCTGAATTGTAACATAGTGCTATTATGAATAGTTACAAAAAAGAGAGTATTTATTAGTGATATTGAATGATGTTCTACTGGTTTTGGTTAGTTATTTCACAGAAATAAAATGAATAGGTGAGATCCTCTACTGTTGTTTCAGGTTGCCCAGCGTGCTGCACAGTTGCAGGAAGCCCTCCTCCACTGTGGGAGATTTCAGGATGCCCTTGAATCTCTGCTTAGCTGGCTCATTGATACAGAAGATCTTGTGGCTAATCAGAAACCACCATCTGCTGAATTCAAAGTTGTCAAAGCCCAAATACAAGAACAGAAGGTAAGTGAAATGGTTTCAGAATCTCTCTCCTTCCACTGGATCAATGAGAACAAATCCCTGGTCTTTGGCAAAGCATAATATCTGTTCAAGTGTATTATATTACACTGGAGTGTGCTGAGGTGTTTAAAGGAGCCATCTGTTCAAAACTCAGGACTTTGTCCAGGGTTGGGAGAAGTGCTCATCTTCTGGGATATAAGACAGAGAGTGATACTGTGCAATCTGTGCTCTGGTTAGAATTATTAACATTATCTGGAAAGGATGTTAAACATCCACTGGAAAAAGATAAACCATAAAATCCAGTATTTGGCCATTTGAAAAGTAGGAAATAAAACGTAGTAAATTTTCACTGTAGTACTTCCAAGATAAGATTGCAGATTATGGACCTAAATACTTGGCTCTTGATCTTGATGTGATCTTTGTTGGTAATTAGTTGGAATCCCTTTGGGAAATGGCCTGTGCAAATGTAGAAATGCTATCGGTGTCATCAACTTTGGCATATTTTAATAATGGTTATAGAAAAAAGAATGATAATGTAGCTGATAAAACATACAGTTCATGCAGTTGGACTGTGTGGCCCACTGCCACCCAAAGATTGAATATAGAGTTATAGCCAGTACAGGTTGTCATCTTGGGATTTCTGCAGTGGCAAAATGTTAATGTTACCAAAGGCACCTAGGGAATGTAGGAAGGGAGGATTGTATCCAGAGGTGTCTTTTATCCTTCACAGAGGAGTTAATATACTACACTAGATTGGTGAACCCATTGTATCTCATACAAGTGATGAGTTGATTATACAATAGTTTTAGTATCTATTTTCCCATCTCTCTATGCATCAGAATTACCTCTGTGAGGCCGAATCTAGAAGGGCATGCACTTTTCCCATAAATGTCCTTGTAAAATGTAACTTAATTCTAAATAGCTGGATTACCTCCAAGATATTAAGTATAACTTTCTCCTCTGTATGTTCACTTTCTGGGCTGCCACACATCCTTAGCTCAGAGAAACCAGGGATGTTGTTTGGGCTTCATGAGACTCCAGTGTTCTTGGGAAAACAACTGAGAAACTAAAATGAGCCTGTGTTGGTCAGGGAAGGAGTTGATGTGTGTGGCACGTGCGTCTCTTCAATTAGCATTGTTCACACTTTTATCACAGTACAGGCATTGTGGTTTAAATTTTTGGGTTTTTTGTTCTAACGACATTTCGAGAGCTGTTGTTCCATTTGCTTTATTGCAATATTTCTTAATAACCTGGAGCTTGATTGCTTTCTCTACAGCTTCTCCAGAGGCTGCTGGATGACCGCAAGCCTACTGTTGAGGCAATCAAGCGCGAGGGGGAGAAAATTGCCGAGTCAGCAGAGCCTGCTGACAGAGTGAAAATCTTGAAACAGTTGAGTTTCCTGGATAGTCGATGGGATGCCTTGCTCAGTAAAGCTGAAACAAGGTATTTGAAATTCTTTCATGGATTTTAAAAATGTAGACATAGCAGGTGATAGATGTTTAGAAGCAGCACGTGGAACTCTATAGTGTGGAGTACTATCATTCTTTTCATTGCATTACATCTCAGTCTCTTGATGTTGATATAATGGGTCCTCTGAAGGAAAAGTGGGGAAAAATTAAATGAAGAGACCAAAAGCTCTTAAAAAAAGTTCAGTCTAAGATGTGACAATCTGCTAGGATTAACTACATATGTATCTTCTGAATATTTTCTCTCTGTTAGTTAATTAGAATGCAGGTGTTTTGATGCAAGAGCCCATTTTGCAATAGAATCAAGGGCAAATTTTACACAAATAATAATGGTATTCCCTTGGAACTTCAAAACCCTGGCTTGCTGCTACAAAGAGGGGTCACTCAATTTTTCCTTTTTTTTTTTTTTTTTTGTATCACCTACATAATTAGTTTCTGCATCTTAGAGGTCTTCATAATGTCAGTTGCAGATGCATGCATGGTGCTGAGCTCTCTTAGTTTTCAAGAAGAAAGAGGACATTTAAAGTATGTAGACATATATTTCAGCAACACAGAAAGCCCTATCTCCTAAAAGACACTGCAATCCAATTCAAAATCCAATTAAAAAAAACTCAAACAAAATCCATGCACATAGTATCTGCATAAACACAGATTTATATTTATGAGTTGTTGTCAATGCATAAAATACCTGTAAAGTTATGAACTGTAAAGTGTCTTTGAAGAAATCTGTGTTGGAAGGGTTACTGAACATGTTTTCTGGGTGAGGATTTGAGAAGGACAGTCTTTTTCAGACTAGAGAGAAGAGTACATGACACATAGCCTGAAAAAAGGCATATACCTGAGAGTAGGAGAAGGCTTGAGAAGTTGAAGAAAACAAATTTGAAGTGTACAGTGGAGCTTTACAGTGAAGAACAAATGGTTGTGTTGGTACTTCAAGTAGCATTGAACTTGCCTCGCCTCTGTTGTCTTCCATTCCTTCTGGTAGCCTCTCTTTAGCTGAACCTGTTTTGTTACCTCATACTAATAATAGGATTATTTAATTAGTCAACCACTAATAGACCATTATTTCCTTCTTTTTTTTTTTTTTTTTCTTTTTTATTGAAGGAATCTGACTCATTAGCTGGGGTAAATGTTAATGTCATGCTTAATTTAATAATATCCTCCCAGTCTGGTGATATCTAATTACAACTGAAATTGCAACTTTTTCCAAGCCATCCATTAGCTGCAAGCTTGTCTCCATTGTTCTTTGGCTGGTCTCTAGAAATGGAGAAGGAATTTGAGGATGATTTTGAAAACAATGTAGAGTACCCCACAGAGTGTTCCATGGCTAAGGATGTCAAGTTTACCTTGTTTATAAGACTTGCAAAGCACATATAAATGTAGCTTTTATCTGGAATGAGATCCTCATTTGAAAAATGATATTGTGATGTTTTCATGTAGAACAAATCTCTCCTGAAAGTCTGCTTGAATGACATTTGTTAAGCACTGCTTGTAGAGAAGCCTTTGCTGTAATCAAGAGTCTTCTCTGACATATAATAATCTGAATGAAAAATGCTTTATATACTTCTATCCTGGAGGTCAAGTTTCTGTGCTTTATTAATGTTGTCTCACTAACTTCATTGAGAGCTTTTATCCTGGACAAGAGGTGAAATGTAGAACCAAATAATTCTGTTCTCATCATTGAAAAAAGTGTTTAAAGATATTCTACAACACTGAGGAAGCATGACAGTATGCTCTCATTCAGTAAAGCCTTTGCCTAACCTTAAAACATGTATAATAGCCAAGGGAATGTACCTTCATGCTTTAAGACAGCTGCAAACTTGAGAACTCTTAACTGGGTATAAAACAATGTTTTGCTGAATTGAGTGATAGATTATTTTTAGCAAAAAGAATATTAATAAAGTGACATCATTTTTACTTGCAAAACTGGTATATTAGCCAAATGTCTTGGAGGTGTTTGTTTGTTTTGATTTTTACTTTGCCTTTCTTTTCATTGAGTATCATGGTATCTGTTTCATTCAGTGACTGGTTCCTACAATGACATTGAATTATTTCTGGAGTTTTTTTCAAAGGATTCAAGGGGCTTTTTTTCATTATTAAAACTGTTTCACACTTACTCCATCACAAAAAAATAACCATTCCCTGGGTGCATTGGTAGGAACCGTCAGCTGGAAGGCATCTCGGTGGTAGCACAGCAGTTCCACGAAGCCCTGGAGCCACTGGTGGAGTGGCTGACAACCACAGAGAAGAGGCTTGCAAATGCAGAGCCCATTGGAACGCAGGCCTCCAAACTGCAGCAGCAAATTTCTCAGCATAAAGTAAGATACAAACCACTCACTTGCTTTGGTCATTCTTTTTGATGCTTCTGTAAAGCACAACACAAATGGCAAAGCTGTTGCACTGTACTCATTTTACCATACTGTTTCTTTTTTTTTTCACTTGTAATTTAAGTTTTATGTATTTATGTTGGCAGTACATCCTTTTTTGTTCAATTTTTATTGATTTCCACTTACATTTATTTTATGTTTTTCTGATTTTCTTTTCCATTGTTCTTCATTATTTAAAATAAAATATAGGCCCTAGAAGATGATGTCCTAGCTCACAATAAGAGTTTACATCAGGCCATTAGTGCTGGTCAGTCTCTAAAGACTATGAGCTCCAGGGAAGATAAAGATATGGTGCAGGAAAAGCTAGATTCTGCTCAGGCACGATACATTGACATTCAAGAGAAGAGCAACAGCAGGTCTGAACTTCTCCACCAAGCTTACAGCAATGCTCAGATTTTTGGGGAGGATGAAGTTGAATTGATGAACTGGCTGAATGAAATCCATGATAAACTGAACAAATTGTCAGTCCAAGATTGCAACACAGAATTGCTTGAGAAACAGCGCTCTGAACTACTGGTATTTTGATTTCTGTTCATTTCTTATTTTACTCATTTTTAGGTTTTTTTTAAATTTTTAATTTAATTTATATCCCCATACTTTATTTATTTTCATTAATATATCTGGTTTAAAATGTCAGTGTGATTATTCTAAATAAAGATAATATATTTTGTTAGGTCTGTGCTAACATAAACGACCTTTATTCATAGGATCTTCAGGAAGAGATTCTTCTTAGAAAACAAAATGTTGATTTGGCTATACAAAATGGCTTAGAGCTTCTCAAGCAAACAACAGGTGAGAACATACATAAAACTATTAATTTGTCATACTTTTTTTTCTTGGAAGGTGCTTAAGAAAATTAAAGTGAAACTTGTAAATATGGTTCATATTTACTGGTTAAAGCAATCACAGTTGTTTATTTTAATAAAGGCTTGAGGTCAAGCTAGGTTATGTTTTGGGGCCAGTTTTACTTTTAATTTAAGTGAGCAAAAGCCCTTTTTCTCCCATAGAGAATTTAGCCCTTGAATCCTTTTATTATTTTTAGTGGAAAATTATTTTAGTGAACCTGCATTCCATTCCTAATAGCGAGTTATGGACATTACTCATAATGGAGGGCTGTTTGGCAGTGGACACAGTGAATTCCCTGCAGGCATCCACAGATGAACAAGATATTAGACTACCTACTACTGCAAGGGGAAAGCTTTGTCCATGGGAACTAATTCTGTGGGAAGAGTTGCATTCCAGTCCTATACAATGTGTCTGGTCTGTAGATCAACATCTGTCCAAATTTTCCAGTACTTGTTCTTGGATGCTTTGAGACATATAAATGTTTGTGCAGGGTGGTATTATCCTTTTCTGTCCCAAACTTGGACATTACGCATATTCTATAATGAAATCTGAACATTTCTAATATTAATTAGGCTAATAAATTTCTTTTAGCTTTTTGAGTTGTGTTTCAAATGGATAGCAATGAGGGTGAACTGCGATGTCAAAATCTACTGTAATTGAAAGTCTAGTTAGTAATAAATAGAGTTTTTTCTTTGCTCTTTATATTTTCAGTAACACTTTTATATCTTTTATTTGGCCTTTATAAGAAGTATTGAGGATTTAAAGGTGGATTTTTTTAAAGGACATTTGTGTTAAATGCTTATTTTCTAATAGTTTAGTAATACAGAAAAGACAGAAGGACCAATCCTGAACTGAGGTAAACTTTGTAGCTCTGTGGGCTTTGGAGATAGTAGGACAATTTACAGCAGTTGAGGATTGGCCTTGTCACCTTGTTTTGGTGTTTTATAAATTAAATACTGAGGTTTCTGTAATACATGGTGTTTGTGATTTTAACTTTTTTGTTGTTGCTGTGGATTTGTTTTGTTTTTTTCTTTTTAATATTTGTGATCACAGGAAATAACATCCCTTTGATATTTTAGGTGATGAAGTTGTAATTGTTCAAGATAAACTGGAAGGCATTAAAGCAAGATACAGAGACATTACAAAACTGAGTTCTGATGTATCCAAGACTTTAGAGCAGGCTCTGCAGCTTGCAGGCCAACTGCACTCAACTCATGAGGAACTCTGCAAATGGCTTGATGAAGTAGAGATGGAGTTACTCTCATATGAAACTCAAATACCAAAGGGTGAAGAATTAAGCCAAGTACAAGAAAGACAAAAAGTAGGTGTTAGAACCTGTGAATTATTTACTGCTCTGTGATTTGGTGAGGTTTTGTGGTAATTTATGCTTGACATGAAATAATTTTTTGAATAACTAATTTTGGTGTCAGATCATATGACTAAATGTAACAGTACTTAAGAATCAAACTCTCTTTCCAAACTCATCTGTTATAATCATTTATGAAATTGGGCTGAGGTTTATTTTTAGCACAAGAGAAGGACAGCATTTTTGTTTTATTCAAGGAGGTACCTAAGACTGGGAAACCTCATAAGTTGTCAAACAAAGTTATTTTAGTTCTTTAGCTGTGTCATGGATAAAATCCTGTAAAGTGTCAGCATTTTAGACATATATTACTTATTTTGTTTAATAAGATTTATTTCAAAAGAAAAAAAATTAGTATAAGCTGCATGGTATGGAAAATGTTGAGGGGGGAAAGCTTAAAAAAATTTGGTTAAATTTCTTTAATAGATGGGGAGTTCTGTACAGGTAAAAATATTATTCCCTTGTGTGAATATATGCTTGAAATTCTATCCAGTCATTGTTCATTGCAGAAATCATTGGAATTAATAATATTTTGCTATATGGCATGCTGATTTCATTTGCTAATGACTTAGTTCCTTATGGAGTTGCAGTTTGCAACTATTCATTAGTTTTGTTTTCTATGGGTGCTTCATGAAGTACTAACAATTCTTAGAAAATTTTCAGACAGTCATACTGACTGGAGAAATATATCTAGGTTAGAGTCTGTGGAAAATTCTCTTAAGAATCACCTACCTTTCTGTCAAACAACTTATAGTATCAAAAAGGTGATACGGTTCAGCTGAAAATAAGTATTCTTATTTAGCCCTTTGGTTTGTGTGGAAAACATTTCAGTTCTCGACCCATGGAGTGGGTGAAAGAATGAAAAAACTGCAAACTGTGTATGCTCCATTCATATACTGCCGTGTTTAAATGGTTTAATTGTTTTCAATGGCCTTTTACAGGAGCTGAAAAAAGAAGCAAAGAACAACAAAGGCTTACTGGACACTCTGAATGAAGTTGGCAGTGCCTTCCTGGAGCTGGTGCCATGGCGAGCCAGAGAGGGGCTCGACAAGATGATAACCGAGGACAATGAACGTTACAGATTAGTGAGTGACAGGATCTCTCAGAAGGTGGATGAGATTGATGCTGCCATCCTGAGATCCCAGCAGGTACTGAAAACTGTTCTTTGGACAGTGACAGTCTCTGGCCACGTGTACTTGAACAAAAGCTGTCCTTTATTAATGTTGCCAAAAGTTTGTTATACCTGAACAGCAAAAGGCCCATTTGAATGAAATGGGGCTCCACTGTTAAGATATGAATGCCAGAAATCTGTTAATCCATGCACTTTTGTAGTTATCTCTCTTTTTGTTGATGCAAACAACAGTATTTTAGCTAAAATTGCTGTTACTATCCTGTGGCTCCTTATGCTGGAGTTGGCTTAAGAACTGAATGGCCCATATCCTTAGTACATCATGTTGTGTTAAGTGAAATGTGGTCCAGATCCTGAGCCACCTTTTCTGGATGTGACAGTGATATTGCTAGGCTGGGCACAGGTTTTAGCATCAGCTGATTGTCTAGCTCATCTGTGTGTTACACAGTCAACAGCTGGATGACCTTGTTCCAGCTGTAGTGGAGGATTTAAATAACACTTGCTTTTATTATTTTCTACAATGCTTTTCTTCTTGGGGCCCAAAACCTGAGTTATTTAATATGTGGACGTTTCTGTACATGCACACAAGTATATATGGATACACTTTGAGAACTAGGCTCTAATTTTGTCACTAAGTAGTCTCATATTTAAGTCTGCTTATAAATATATTGTGCAAACACTATGTTCCAGTGTCTGCCTACAGTTCAGGCATAAAAATATTGGTGGAGATTTCTACTTTTGCTATATAGTTACCATAAACAGTTGTACACAGGACAAGGGGGAAGCATGTGTGATAATTTCAAAATTTGCTATAAACTGACTAAAAGAGACTGTCAGTATCAGATTTTCTTGTAAGTGAACTTAAAAATAATTACAAGTATCTTTTTAAAGGGTTTGCTAATTAACATTTTCTTGTCTCATTAATCCTCAAAAATGAAGGGTGATTTTTTTAATGTGTGATAAGGTGAGATAGGAGATTATATTTTGGCTGTCCTTCAGGTATTCTAAATTCCATGAATATGTTGCATCCTCTAGCATAAGTTGAGCAGTTTCAGGTCCAGATATGAAAAGCCCAGAGCTGCTATTTCACTAGCTAATGTTGCAAGGGCACATTGCACTCCCATCCTGCATACCCCTAACCTCTGCTTCAGCCAGCTCACATCACTGCAATGAACTCCTACTCACTATATCCTGTGATAAGTTTCAGGTGGCTTAATGTGCTTCCAGTAAAGGATAAGCTGCTTCCCATTTAGCTATGCAAAATAAAAAGCATTTCTGGAAAAGCTAGTGCTCTTTTAAGTTTGCCCTGTGGCAACTTCTTTAAGTGCCTCTATTGTTAAGAATTTTTGGGTAGAGGACAAACCTGCTGAGAGTACAAGGGTTTGGTAGGAGGATTTCATGTTTCCAGATGTTCCTGGACCAAGGTGAAGAGTGCATCAAGAAACACAGATGGTTAGGCATAATAGTGTCATGTTGTGAAGACAAAAGCAATGCCCAGGGTTTTTAACTACCCGGGCAAAACAGTCCCAGACAGATAGATTTATCTTAGGGAGAAATTCAGCTGCATGGTTTAGACCTCATTTCTCAAGACTGAATTGTTGAGTCCTCTAGTGAAGGAGTCCTGTGTAAAAAAACAAGGTCATATTCTACTTTGGGCTTACTTGTTCTTCACTCTAAAGCAGCCATAGAGAGTGTTTTAGAAAGCATTCATGGAGAAAATCACAGCATCATCATGTTCAGAAGTCATTCCTAATCAGAAGAAAAAGTACCAGAATGAACTATATGCTTGGTTAAACTGCATGGGGATTAAGTAGATGATTTTATAGTGACTGAATGTGTAGCTCAGGGCTCATAAGTAACTGCCATGTATAACGGGTAGAAAATATTTCAAATTTTGGATGTAGAAAGTACCAATTTTATGCTTTTTATTCCTTAATGCTGTTTTTAAGCATCACAAACTGGAAATCCTATACCTTTTGCACATTGAGTTTAGAGTTCTGTCCTTCCTCGATGCTATTTAACTTGGTTTCACTGCCATGCCTTCATTTTGTTATCTCCATTAAATATTTCTTCAGTATTACTTGGATACCCATGAATATTGGGTATCAGAAAGTCACACTGCAGTTAGTTTGTACATCTAACGGACTTGAAATCATCTTCTCCATTTCTGTAATAAATAGATGGGCTTCTGAAAAGCTTGGTTGTGAACTTGGTTGTGTTTCTAAACCCAGGATTTAACTACCACTGGTGCATGTGCTTCACCCTAATGTTTACAGTACTGATTATTTTGGAACATACCTTTCTAGTAGGATGTCACAATATTTAGGACAAGTCTTACTTTAAATGAGAAATGACTTATAGTGAGAAAGAATGTTGTGCTCTTTCATGTCACAAATGGATTATAAAGGCTGAAAAAGATTGACTCATAAAGAAAGAAATCTTAGAATTTCTTCTTTCATTTTGTGGGACTCATGATTAATCACTAAGACAAGTCTGAGTTAGTGACTAAAATGAATTCCAGTTATATTATGGACTACAGCCATAAAGGCATACACCAGCATATTTTAAAGAAAAGTGGGACTGAGAGTGTTCAGAAAAAGACTTCTGAGCCAAATGTGGGCATCAGCAACACAAGTGGCAGGTTCTGACCTAAAATATCCTGACAAGACTTTCACAAAAACTCAGGGCTCTATTAAGGTTCCGGTAATTTTGGGGAGGGGGCAGAGTTTTAAC
>VZTN01010454.1:0-20719 GCA_013400515.1 Erpornis zantholeuca
GCTGAAGTTGCTCAGATGTCTGGTGATATTTTGGAAATATCCCCTTTGCACTGTCCTGTGCCTTTTTTATCAGATGTGTGTTGTTTCTGGATTGCTGTTTGTAACTGTTTAAAGAACCACTATAATGCTATATGTAACAGTGATGTTTTGTGAAACTTGAGCTGGCCTGAAAAATCAAGTGTTCTCTGCAGTTTTGTATTAACTGTAAAAGATGTGCCATTTAAGTTTCTACTCTGTTTTACAGCTCACTGTAATTTAAGGTTTATTTACTTTAAGTTCTTGAGATACACACCTTTTTGTAAATAAAACTGCATGTAGTATGATGCATTTTTCCTTCTGTACATTGCATAGCAATAATGAAATAACAGCTCATACTATTTTCTGTGTTTTTAGGTTTGCAGTACATCTCTGTAGTCAGGCAAAACAGGGCTTTGTGGGTTTGGATTAGTCTTGTGTTTCATATGACACATGGAAACCTTTTCATCTCTTCAGTCTGTGTGTGTTTGTACATATATGCTTAGTGTGTTTGCCTGCAATTACTACAATTCAGTTCTCTGTTATTAAGCCAATGGTCATGTCAGCTGCTAGCAATATATTACTTTTTTCCTACTATGCTGATGTTGCACATGGTCTATGTCATGACTCAATTTGCCTGTGTTGTAGAGCTGTTCCATGCTTCTGATGGCTTTAGCTTTTACTACATTTTCCTGTGTTTTGAATTAATATAATTACAGAAGATGGGGCTTCTGATCTTGTTTTCTGTGCATTTGCCAGTTCATGCTCAAACTACTAAACCCAACAGTTTTGCATGAGAAATTGGAGTTTAGAAATGGTAGAAACTGAAAAATGCATAAAGTTCTTGTGATCAGGTTGAATGTATGTTGGCTATCTCTATTCATGTATTCAGCAGGACCCTGCTGTAACTGGACCCAGGTAAGCAGATGAGCTGTAGAAAGGGCTCTCTTCTGGATGAAATTCTTTATTGGAACCAAAAGACTGTATTCCATTATTTGATTTTTTAGATATTAACTAGCAGAGTTGTAATGCACATGGCATTTGGTTCAAGCATGACAGAATTCTTAATATTAGCCCTTTCCGGTATCTGACTTGGAAAGCATTATATGGCACTGTCACTGCTTTTGTGTGGGAAGGTCAAGTTTTACAAAATTCCCTCTGGTGTTGGATATCTTGTCGTCTCAGTAGGGGTCAGATTGATACCTGTAAACACTTTAAGATGTAGACAGTGTTAGAAATTATATATGAGGCTGCTGTGGAATTTCTGCAGTTTTGGAACTTTTCAATGACATAACACTTGCAATGAGTGCATCTATTAATTGTTGACCACTTTCTAGTAAAGCAAAATTTTAGTACATTTTGTGGGGACTTGATCCTGTTTTGTCCCCTTTCTGGTATTTATGGATAAAACAGAGGCTTTCATTAGATGACTTTGGCTTGATTTGGGAAGAGTGGTTCCATTTTGTTGACATGTGTTGCTCATATATTTGCTAAGTATTCATCTCAAACAGGAGTTGAATAGGAATTTTTGATATTAGCTAAAAATGAAGCTGCATTTTCATGCTGCTTTGTAGATGTACCTGGGTTTATTGGTATGCATATAAGCAAGACAGATCTAAAAGCTCCATGAGCTGGGATGGAATTGCTCACATTGCTGCACAGTGTAGCTGTGAGATGAAGCTCCAGACTGTATTAAAGTTGGCCACTAATTAATGTTTGGTGTTTTAGTTAAGGCTGTGTAATGCAATTATGATGTTCTGTGTATGATTCGCTAGCATAGTATGCCACATATGCTGGAAACTGTGTGTTCTGAAGATCTACAGCATCTTTTCCTTAAGGTGAATAAATCTAAATACGAAGTCAGAACTAACTTTATTTAATGTTAATGTTTATTATGAACATTTGTCTACTACATGAACATAATACTAGGTATTGATACCCAAATCCCAGGATATAGGGTCTGTATTGGGCAGGGCATTAGATGAGGTTCCGCTTTAGTTCTTTACCTGTGGTCCATCAGCATTATATTCAAAAGGTCTATGTGAGTAGCCTAATGTTTTTAAAGTGGAATAATTCAAGTGGGAAGTACAATGAAGTAGAATAACTAAGGCTCCCAGTTTTCTCTTTTGCCTCAGTAAAAACATTTTACTGTCGAGCTGATCTGTAAAAATAGTTGGTTCAGAATTCAAACCAGATGGCTTTATTGTCCTGCTTGTTCCCTCCTTGATAGTGTTTTGCTTTTTGGATTGTTGTAGTGACTGTTTTGACGTAATTGTAAATATTTCCCCAGGCTAGTTTCAGACTTTTTTTTTTCCTTTTTTTATAAATGCAACCACAACACTGAAGTCTTGGGCTTTACTTTCTTTCCTATAGTGGGTGTTGTTTTCTTCTGCACTATTTTCTAGAAAAAGTTTATAATTTAGAGATATCACTCTGTTATTCATTGTTTCTACTTTGCTGCCCGCATCTCTGTTCTTCAGAAGTAGACATTAGTGATATTTTTCATTAAATTTCCACAGTAAGTTATAATACTCCAAGCCAATTTTTTTTTATCAGAAGTGTAAGTAATCACTGCAACTGTAGGCTTTATTAAGGTGTGTGATAATGTAGTGATTAACAACTGCATACTGAAGATATGGACTGAACAGACTGCTTCTTTCTACTTGAGTATCTTTCAGGTATGGTTTTTAGTACAGTGTCAAGGCATGTGACAATAAGCTATAAATGCCTCAACCATGAGGAGAATGGTAGTGCTAACCCATAAATGCGTGTGAAGTATGTCTTCTCTCAGGTTTTGAACACAAATGAGATATAGATGCTCAATACAGAAGAACAACATTTTGGGTGTTTGGTTTGGCAAAGTATGTTCTGCATTAAAAGACAGATTTCATTGCTTATGTGAATGCATGAGCCAAAAACTATTCATTTCAGCTCTTGCTGAGAATGTGTAGGCTTTCAATTAGTGATTGAAAGTAGTTAGATCACAATTTCCCATTTGGTAGGGTGAGAAATGGCATGTCCAAGCATCACTCAGGTTCTATGTGCACCTTTAACCATGCTTAACCTGACCAATGTTCAAAACCACCTGGGCTTTAAGTGATGGGGGAGGGTTGTAGTGTTTTGGGGGATTTTTTTCCTTCCTTCCTGAGAAGAGTGAGGGACTTTCTGCCTGTGGTAGGTTTTTCCCTGCTTGCTTTCTAGTTAGACTGATGGCAGGTTTTATCCCAAGAACTTCATGGTTTTCCACACGGATACTTGACCTTTATATTACTTTCATACCATATCTTTCCAGGAATTTTCTTATGAAGAATTTGTCTGTGTTTCAGAATTTATATAAGGCACTGGGTATAGCACTTTTTTGTAGCAAAATGAAATGATCTTGTGGCTGCAATAAAATTTGGCAGTTCTTCTTTTTTTGTGTTCTGCTTCTTAAGTTTCCATGTTCTAAGTTTTGGTTAAAAGCAGTGGTAACTAACTGCAGGGAGATGTTGCAAATGTTTTGGCTTGATTTTGTATAGATGTTCCTGTTCAAAGGAAAATATTTGTACTTTATTTCTTAAAGCTAGGTGTCTTACACAACAGTTGCGTAGTTGTAGTGTAAAATTATGAGTCTTCAGTTCTGTTTAAACCCTAGAGAAACTACAGAGGTGAATGTAAAAAGGTTCAATGTAAAGTATCATTCCAAGTGTCTGATGACAAAACAATGTCCTCATGACTTTTTAACCATGTAATTGGTAATTTGGCTCTTCTCCAATCAGACGTGTTAAAAATGTTAATTTTAATGCAACCATGCATGCAAACACATATTCATTAACAGATACAAGTGTCATTATTTCTTTTTTGAAATTAAATGTGTTATATTTGGGAATAGGCATGTGAGGGGTTAAGTTTGCTGCAAGGTTGTCACTTATTTTATTGATCTCTGGGGGTTGTAGTTTTGTATTTGTAATTTGTGCACCTTGAACTTCAAACATGATTTTTCTGTTCTTGAGAATAGATAATGTTGGGGACTCCCAGTCATATGACAGTGTGCAGAGGAAATGCATAAATTTCTCAACATTAAGTGTAGCAATTGGGCATAGAAGTGTAGAATTAAAAAAAAATAGAGCATCTTTTAAGAAACATTCTGTAAGAGGAAAAGCTTGTCTTCCTTTACTGATTTAAGTAAGCAGGAACTTTAAAAGCATTACTTATGTTATCTCTTCCTGTTACATCTAGATTTTGTACATGACTGTAGTTGTTGGATCTTACATTTCTGGAGACTAGGATAAGTTATTTAAAGTAGCAGTATTAGAGAAGTGTGTGTGTGACATCATAAATATTAAAGAAAGCTTATTTATATTAAAACATGATAAAACTGCTCTCAGGTGATGGTAGAGGGTAAATTAGTAACTTTGTCTTACTTCCTACTGGTGAACTCACAAGCAGTTGCACTGTTCCTCCTCATTAAAGGCAAGTACAAACACAAATAATATGAATTAACATTAAATAATGTTCCATACTAGTATAAATAAATTTAAATCATGTGCCTTCTATAAAATGATATTAAAAACAAAAACCCACCAAAAATCCTTCCCCAAAACTGAGCAAAACAAAAAGGCTGATACAACAAACAAAACAAAACCACACCCCCTTTGGTTTTCCTTTATAACCAAAAGCAAACTTTGCTCAGTCTGGCTTTCCACACTTTATGCTAATCCTCTTTGCTCAGCTAGCTTTTTGGTTTTTTTGTTTTTTTACTTCCCTAGTCATGTTTCCAACATGCAGTTTCTTGCAGTGTTGTGTAATGTTAGCAGATTTAGAGCTTGTTGGTCTGAAAAGCCCTGCAGTCTTTTCAAAAACTTGTAGAGTTGCGTAGTGACCCTGGATGTCACCACCTACATTCAGGAAGAAGGTGTATAAAAGATGTGCATTGAACAAAAGTTTCAAGTTGATAAATCAAAAATCTCATGGTAAAACAAGTAGAAAGCTACCAAAATCTACTTTGGCTTTTAAAAGTTAAAATGAAGTAATAAAAGGTTAGAAAATGCCAAATCTGTTTGCCTGTACAGCTTCGAATTTAATCCCCAAGTACATATGTGGTTTTTTAATTTTATCTTCAAGCATGTTTGGTTTCCTCACAGGACAATGCCTCTGTTAGCCCTTCAGATAGACTTGCTTTAGGGATAAATTGGAGCTATATAGGAAGGATCTATCATGTTTCCATAGTCTCTGCTTCAGTTTTTGCAGAAGACGATGGTTGCTAAAGAAAAACAGATGTCAGTGTTAAGTATGCAACCTTAAAGAATTGCACTTGAATGCTGCTTTTGCTAAATAGTTGCAAATGGTAATTAAGATGCAATGCTGATGTTTACCATCTTAATGGTAATTCACATCCTTACATTTCAGTTAAGACTAGTTACTGTTCTTTATTTTATGGTGCCTAAATATGGTGTGATTACCAGAATTGCTTTTGCATCTGAATGCAGTGGAAGCTGTGGTGTAAATATGAATTTTTATATGCTGATACGTATCCTAGAAAAAAAGGAGCTTTACAAATTGTCACCCAGAATTAATGGGCAGCTTTGACCTCATGTGTTGGGATTCAGTCTGTCTTGTTTAGTGTGGTTCACATGCTTTGTACTTCAAGTATGAGAGCTACAAAGAAATGCTTAAAGAAATTAGGCAGTGTATTAAAATAAAGCTGTATATTAAACCACAGGAGAAACTTACTGAATTCTTGCTGAAATACCCTGAAAAGGTAGTATAATCTATTCATGCTTAGAACTGTAAAAACACTTGTGGAGAGGAATGAGGAGAGAAGGAGCAATCCCCTGTTTTCCTGAAAGTACAGGAAAGGACTGAATTAAAGATTGCCTTAACTTCTGTAGTTTTGGTGATGAAATGCTTGTAACTTGAATGTTGGTGTTGAAGTGTATCTCTTCATATAGATTCTTTTGTTTTAAACCAAACTATGGATTATAGCCTCAGGGAATTCGTTTGGTAACCTGTGGTTCATGGGTGAATTAAACTCTTGTTTCAGCCTTTATTGCTTGTGCTACAGCAGTAGTACACAACAGTAGTAGGTTGCTATAGGTTGCTGTTCCCTGTAGACCAGCATTAGAATCTTTGCTGGTAAGTGTTGAAAGCTTAATGACAGCAGTGTTGTAACTTGAAATGTGCTAAAGTGCATATGGGTTACTCTGCCTGTAGTATTTCTGCTACTGCTCTCCATGTTTTGTTTTTTTTTTTCGGGGAGGGGGGAGAGGGGGTGTTTTTTTGTTTGCCACAGTTATTTGTTTTCTCACTCTAGTAACAGGCTTCTTGGCTACCAAGCTGTGACTTCCCTGTCAAGATTATGATTCTTCTCCTGCACTGACTTCATGTCAATTTTTTTTTTCTTCTCCTTCACTTGCCTGCCAAACCCTATTTTCTCTACGGCCCATTCATTTGAGCTCTTTAGTGCTCTGCGTTCAAATTGGCTAGGAGCTTCCTTGGCTCAGGAGGAAGAATTTTCAGATTGTAGACACACCATGAAGCTGTCCAAATCTGAAACTGTTCAGACTGTAGAGCTTAAGGAGCACAGGTGGATTTTTGGGGGATAGTATATGGATAAATATTTTAATCCCTTGAGCACATACAAACAGTTTTTTACGATGTTGCTTTATAAATGAACCAAACCTTTTGTTTGGGGAGTTGAAATAATGAAACTGTCAGTCCCTGCGAAGAAGTTATTCTCTGATTTACTCTCAACCTCCTGCCTCTGTAAATTATATTGTAACTAGTGTAGAAAGGAGCAACATGTATCCCTTGATGCTTATGGAAAAAAAAAAAGCTACTCTTTTGTTCCCTGAAAGAGTTGTGGTGAGGTTAACCTCAACCCTACCTAGAAGGTTATGGTGAGAAGTGGTAGGCCACTTTGATAGGTTGTCCTTTAGGCTTCTTCTTAATTATCTTTTCAGTGAGATAAAGGGTGAGGTCAGTTGTCTTTCCCTGCTGTGTGTGAATGGAAAAGATTTGGGCTATCCGACTTTCAACCTGGCTAACTGGACCTGGGGGAAAAAAAAGTAAGCTGTATATTTAAGAACACTCCCCCAGCCACCCAGATTTTTGCTGATAACTGTGTGTTGTGATCCTGTCTTGAGGCAGCTTATTTGAACAATTAGGGCATAAGCTACTTTTGTCGTTGCAAGTCAAGTTCTTTAACTTGGGGAGGGTCAGAGGGAAGAAAGGAGTCTTAAGTTACTGTGTACGTAACTAGGATGGGTTCTTATTTGACCTAAAGTCTGTCTTGATGCAGCAGCACAAGCCAGCGAGGAGACTGTCACATTTCGCCGTGAACGCAGCACATTTAGGCGTCAGGCAGTACGACGCCGGCACAATGCAGGGAGTAACCCCACCCCTCCTACATTGCTCATCGGATCACCCCTCAGGTAGGGTATCTAAATGTTCCACCATATTTAGCATGCATGCAGCAGACCACTTCCCCACACCCACCAGTGTTGCCAGAAAAGCACTTTTTACTTCCTTCCCCACCATAACCTCCTTGAGCTGTCACTGCATGTCACTGTGGGCTTGTTGAATTGTGCATGTATATGTGGCACTATTTTAAAAATGGTCAGGATAGTCAGTCTCTAACATGTTATAGTTGTTTTCAGATTGATATAAAAATTAACTAAAGTTAACAAACTTAGCTTCCATGGTTTTTTTCAAAAATTTTAGAAACTTTTACTTTCAATCAACAAGAGAAACCCAAGGAAACAGTGTCAGCACTCCCCATTTTGGTTTTCTTTTCTTTAAGAAAGCATTAGGGACTAGTGTTGTGATCACGCTTCCCATCTGTAGATTGTGAGAGATAAGCAAAATGACAGAACATTATAAAGAGCTACAGAGGCTCCAAATCTGAAATACTGGTAAACCTTTATGAAGATCCTACAGCTTTTTATAGCAAAAAAGAAATAATGAAGTGAATAGAATGCCCAGTATTGCTTAGTATTAAATCTAATTGTGTGGCACTTTGCATGCCTTGGTAATGTTTAAAATGTACTGTGTACATGTATCTCAGGAGTTCCCCAGCCTTTACTGGCCCCATTATTTACAATGCTGAGCCTAGTGGTCTGTTAGATACAGCGGCTCTGTTTGATCTATCAGCCTGAAGAGTACAAACAGCAACCACAATAAATTTTTAAACTTGTATTTTAAGTCTTTCAATTTCTTGGTTGCTTATGGTATTGGAGAATCTGGTGAGGAGAACATGGCCTGTAAGAACATCCCTTACAAGTATCGAAGTAGTTCTTCCTTCAGTTACATGATAAATATGTAGGAGTAATTGAATATGTTATATATTCTTAATGATCTCCTTCATATGTTAAACTGTTTTTGTGTTTTGGGAATATTATGTAATTTTTTGAACTAGGAAAAGCTGTAGAAACTGAGCAAATTAAAAAATACGATAGAGGATGGCAGAGGAATTGTGCCATCTCTGTCACACCAATGAAATATTTGAGGACTATGTTTGCAAATTTTCCTCAGGGACAGGGTGGTTGTGAGAATGGTACCTAGAAATCTAAGAGATGATGGATTGATTTGTCATACCAAGGGCTGAAACCAGTTAGGTGTGTTTTTAGTAGCTAGTGCAATATGAAGCAGTAATCAGGTAATTCCAGAATTTTTTTGTTAAGCTTTTGGTCTTGTTGAATGTAGGGTGTTCAACTTCAAGCAAGTGATTTAATTCATAGTAAAGGATGATAAAACTTTGTATTCTTTCAGATCACTTTTGCTTTACCTGGTTGCCTTCACTTGCCTCTGATTCTTTTTTTTTTAATAAAGGAGGGTCATGCAATTTTCTGTATTGCTGGATAAGAGGCTATGCAGACTGATGAAAGCTCCTTGACTGTGTATTAGTTAGAAAAGTGTTTTCTTTCTTGTAGGTATAAAGTAGTGAAAATAAAAGACTCTCTTGTAAACTGTGGTTGACAGCTGCCTCATTTTCACATGCTGGTGCAGTCATTAAGGTTCCCATGGCTTAAGCTTGACTTCATTGAGAGACTGTGAAGTAACTTTGTGCACTCTGTGAATCATGAATTTCACTCTGTGAAGTGGGAGTAACTTTTTAATCAGACAAGATGTTCAAGGTTAACAAAGCATATTAAGTATCCTAGCCTTTTATTTCCTCTAAGCATCTTTATCTGAATTTGTTCCATTCTAAATTAAAATGAATCCCAAGCTGCTCACTGTGCTTTCTCTAACATAATGACATACATTACCAAAAATACTTTATAATATAAACATATTCAGAATTGAATACTTAGTAAGGTTAATTTACTCAAAGTGCTGTTCATGATGCTAAATGACTGTTCCTTGGAGTGGCGTTAAATTGTCCAACCAAACACCAAAGTGCTTTCATATTTGTTTGACACAAATTCCATTTGAGCTATCAACTGTGGAATGTATCTGAAAAAAATATATTTATTAGTGTTCCGATTTCTAGATGAAGGGTTTTTTTCTAGTCTAAAAAACCCCTTTCCTCTATATGAGTAGCTTAATTTTAGAGGAAATTCTGTGTTACTACAAGCAGGAAACCCTTAAAAAAGATTTAAAAGAAAAAAATCATGCCTAAAGAACAAATGTGAAGAAATATAGACATTTTTAGCCAGTTACCACTAAGAAGTTTTCAAAATATTGCTGCAGTTGTACTGACATCACTCCTGTATGCTGTTGGTGAGCTGCCCCAGTCTAGTTTCTGATATTGCTAATCCATGACTTCAGATATTTCACTTCTAAGAGTACTAGATTTACGAATCTTTAGTTGCCCTGATGTTATGTGTTTCGTATTCTTGCCAGCAAAACTTTAATCTCTAATCTTCTAACTGTCATAAAATTGGATGTTGGGGGAATGTTCCCTAGGACCTGTTGAGTTGAACGTGATTTCTTTTTAATTTCCTATCCATGATTGCAATTACTTTTTATTCTGCGAAATATTTTGTAGAAGAGACAGTGGCATTATATGTGTGTCTTTGGCAATGGTAGACAAGTAAATCCTGGTCTAGTAAATTCTGCTAGTTTGATGCTAAATTAGATGCAGGATTATTTTGCCTGGTAACCTAAAAAAACAAAACAAACCCCAAATCCACCATCAAACACCATCCACCCCTGCTTTTGTCCTGTCTAAATGTCAACAGTGTTTTGGGCACCTTAAAAATAAGTATGCATTGGCATCCCATGTAGTCAATGGTGTATGCATGTGTGTAAATGATTGTATGAAACAGAATTTTATTCTTATAAGAATCTGTTAGGCAGAGAATAAACACATTTTTTGCATATCTGTGCAATTGGTTGACATCAATATTTTGGTGGGATTTTTTGTGACAGATGTGGATAACTAGTCTAAGGGCAGCTGTGTACATGCCTCTTGATATGTACCTGCTATTTTTGGGAAAGCAGTACTTTTTAGCACTGTTTTGGTGTTGCTGATAATACTTAAGAGACACAGTGAAGGTTGGCACATCTGTGAACTTCCCTATGGCTTTTGTTGCTGCATTGCTCACTGAAAGCCTTGTGTACAGCAGCAAAACACTGAATTTAAATTTCAGATTACAATATGTTAGAATATGATAAATGAATTGCAGTTCTTTTCCTCCTGAGCTGTGTGCATGTCTGCATTATTTTGCATGAGCTTTTTTTAACACCTGTTTTTATGCATATTTTGTTTTCCAGTGATGCTCTAACAAAAGAACTGAAAAGTAGATGATGTAGAAAATACTGTTAAAAGCAAGTACATCAGATATAACCCTTCAACTCTTAGTAAGATGTTTTTTTAGTTGCCTCATTTGCCAACTCTGTAGCATCACACTGTAAGTAGTGAAATGTTAAAAGCAACAGGTGATACATACAGTTTTTCAAAAGAGTGTTTAAGCTATTTTTTTCAGTCTTTAGAATACAAAACCTTTTATCTAAGATAATGCCACAGCTAATGACTGTATAATGTAAATTCTTTAAATCCACAAAATTAAGGATAGTAAAACCACTGCTCTTGCAAAGTTAGTATGATATCTATTGTAAACATAATGTACTGACACTTTGTCATATCTAACATTAAAAGCTTAAAATTAAAGAAGCTATTAAAAAAATCTAACTTTAGTAAATAGCTTTATAAAGTAGTTTTGCAATGGAAGTCTGTGAAGAGAATTAGCATTTTCAAACTTTGTCCGCTCATAACCTTAAGTGTACAAATTTCTCTGAAGCCCAGGTTGACTTTTTAAAACCTGTGTTTTGGTGAGTAATAAAGCTTTTGCTGTAACTTCAAAATAACTTCAGAATCAGCTTAAAACTTTTTGCCAGTTAATAACTTTGTCTAGAGAGGTCAATATAATATGTTCAAAGTAATTCTGAATCCAAACATATTCCTCAGTTATCTACAAGGTCTGTGGTATCATATGGCTGTTAAGAAAACTTAAAGATGTTTTCTAGTTAGAGTGTAGATTAATAAGAAAGGTGACTAATTAAAAAAAACCCTAAACAGCTGATCAGGTCATACCTGAATAAGCAGAAAGGACCCCAACTAATGTGAGAAGACTAGAGGAGTCAGTAGTAAATATAGGTGATCCCTCAGGTTAGTGTATAGTTAAAACTAAGCATCAGTAATTTGCTTTTGCACCCATAAATTAAGACTTTCAAGAGTATATGTGTTGGGTGACTTGGGGAGATATTATAAAGCAATACTACTTCTAGACAAGTTGACAGGAACCGTATCTCAATATTGCTTGATGTAACCAGTGCCTAAATACTCTGTTACACAGAACTTAGGGGTTACTTTAACCCTCACTATTCGCTGCTTAATGCTACTATACTCTTTAAAAAAAGTTTTCCTCTTTAAACTGAAAAATCTTGTTTTGCTTCACTTCTGGCTCTTTTTCACTTCTTCCTGGTAATATGTCCCCAATGCGTGTTTTCTCGTAGCCTTCAAGATGGTCAGCAAGGCCAGCAGTGCTCCTCCCAGGTCAGAGTGCAGTCCTGCCCCCCTTCCCAGGCAGCTGTGCCCGGTGCTAGCGCCTCCTTGCTGGTGAGAAATGGGAGTGTCCACTTAGAAGCATCACATGCCACTGCATCTGCTGTAGGCGGTAGCAGTTTGCACGATGAACTTGGTATGCAGGCCTTATGTAACCTTAGTGACATGGAAGTTTTAATACAGCAGATTTATTGGTAATAATGCAGTGAAAATCATCTAACCTGAGCTTTGTTTCCGAATCTCGTAGGTGTGTTTTAGGAAGGCCATATTGTTCATCAGTTCGTTGCCTTTGTCAATCACCTTTTCCAGGCACTTGCTCTAACAAATGCACGATGAGAAATAATGAGGCATAGATACAAGTAATGATGGTGTGAGAGCTTTCTTGTTTTGAACAATGTAACACAAGTAATACATTTTTCTTGTGGTCTTGCAGGAAGTTGAATAGAGATGGAGACTTTGGGGATCTTCTGGTTCCTGAAAAAAAACCAAACAAACCAAAACTTGTTATGTCTCCTAGGAATTCTTGATCTTACCTTTGTTAGATGAGTTGCCTAGCTACTGTTCAAAAAATAAATACTTACATAAATGAATGCTTCATTTTAATGTACACCTTAATTTAGGAGCTTGCTATTGGAAGTAAATCTGGACACTTTCTTATATCAAATGACATTTTATGCAACTTTACAGTGCCCCCTTTGTTCTTTGTCGTTCATTTTATGTGGTATCTTGATTATTAACTTCTTAATTAACTTCTATGCAGCTAATCAAATTGCTAGGGAGAAGTTAAGATGGTCTTAATATATGACTTATCTGCCACATAGGGGCAGGTTTGGAAAAATTCCTGGCAGGGATCTTTGGAGCTATCTGTACATGGCCTGAATTACTTGTGACTTCATCATTAATATGTAACTCTTCCTTGAATTATTAAAATGGGCATCTTGAGCACTGACAATTATTAGTGATGGAATTTTGAGCAGCTGTCAGCTGTAATAACCTGAAAGTACAGATTCTATCAGAACATTGACAAAACATTTGTTTCAGACCTTTCTGTACCGGTTCTAAAAGATAAGTTGAGTTGTCATCTTACCCCACTAATGGGGAAGACTCCATGAGTTGTCAGTCTGTGGTGACCCTTTAAACGTGAGTTTTACTGAGTCTTCATTCTTCTGCATTATCTAGCTGCAATATAAGGAAAAATTGAATATAAGCAAAACTGAAAACCACCTTGATCTACTGAGCTATTTTATAGAATTTAACTACAGATGTGATAAATATACATGATCTAGTTATCTAATAATTTTCCTTGTAGGTTCTGTTGCTTTACAGTTTTGTAGATAGCGATGTTATTGTTTCAATCTCAGTGCTTGTATGTCTCTCAGCTATGAAAGCTTGTCACATGAAACTCATTTTCTTCGTTTGATTTGGGCTCTTATTTCTTGTTTGAAAAAAAATATTTGAAATATAACTCTGAAATATGTTATACTGGTTATATCTGTCCAATGTTAATGTTGAGATATATTCTTGAGGCTGCTGTTATTTGTTTGAAGGATTTGGTTCATCCTACCCAAAAGAAGACAGTTGAGTTCTGTAGAATTTGCCATTTAATATGCAACCTAGGTCTACATTATTAAAGAGCTTATGTTACTATGTCCTAGCAGAAATCAAAGTAGATTGTATATGAAATTCAGCATGGCATTCAGGCTCTCTAAAAAGGCATATTCATTGTATTTGTTGTGTATTGGAGTCTTCAGAAATTTATGACTCAATCCTTCTAAACTTTGCCTGTACTGTGCTTATGGTTATATGGGACATCACATTGTCTTTGGGTGGCACAAAACTTCCAGGATCTGCTAGATAGAAATCTGATGTATAATAGGGATTTGTTTCCTATTTTTCCTATTTGTTTCCATCTTGTTTAGAATCCTTTGAGAGAAAGCAGCTGCTATAGGCAGGATCTTCTTGTGTTATTTTAGTGAAATCAAATTTTCCAGCTTGTGTAGCAGGTTTTGTGTAACAGGTGCTATCTTCTGTGAAGAGTAAAATAATTGGCAAAATGGTGCAAGCTTTTGTGTGTATGATTCCTTTATCAGGCCTGACAAGAAAGTATCTTCCCTTGTAAGGGGTATGTGATTAGTTTCTTTGGGGGTTTTTTGTTGTTTGCTTTTTTTTTAAACCCTCAGTCTCAGGGAGGGGATGAAGTAACACTATTTTTCTGTTTCCATTGAGCCTAAGGCTCTTGGTTTTGTGGTGTTATCCCAAGATACCTTACAGTGAAAGATGGCTCTGTTACTTTAGATTGTTTGTGGTTTGGGTTGGGAGAATGTTGTAGTTTTTTTCCTTGATGAGCATCAGAATAAAAATTAAAGTAATGAAGGAGATATGACCAATTCTTTGTTACTGTGGAAATCATTGTGACTGCCCAGGGCAAAAAAAAATCCTGAAAATTGTGGCTGGGGAAATACATGGAAACAAAACCCGCTTTACACCAACTAGAAGTTCCAGTGACAAACACAGAAGATGGGGTTATATATCTCTGTACAGTGCATATGAGAGTTTCTTTTCTTAATTCTTCTTGGAAAGGCAAGCAAGGAAAGGCAAGTATTCATTTACCTTAAAAGCCCTCACATATAGGGCTCATGTTTTCCTTTACCAATGCAGTATCTGCTTCTACGTTTTTTCTATTTGTGTTGATATCAAGCTGCAGCACTTAATAATATAAAAAATAATAATAAAAAATTTTTTTGTTTTGTTCTCTTTAAGGTTTCTTGTCTGTTAATTTGATTCTGGTACCTTATTTTACCTAGGATGAGCCTCACTTATGCCACAGCAGGTCAGGTGATGATACAGTTGTCTTTGACTGGATACTGCTCTGGGAGTAAGGCAAGAGATGCTTTGAGGCATTATCTTCAGTCTTTCAGGTCCAAAGTAGGAAGATTTTTGACAGTTATGTTGTTGGAGGGTTGAGGGGTGAGGAACTTGAAAGGATGGACAAGCAGCTTGATGTGACGCAGTAAACATGAAGTAAATTGTAGAAGGAATGCAGGACAGAAAGGAAAGGTGGCAAACCAAATGCCGTGATTATAGGCAGGATTGATATAATAAAAATCACAAGAGCAACAAAACATGTGCCATGACTTAAGTGAATGTTGGTTGTCAGAGGACAGTGTGGCAGTACTGATGCTTTTTGTTCTCACTGATAGCTGATTCTGTAGACAGGTAGGTGGGATTTTTCAGTCCTTGCAGTGAACACTGATTAAGTTCAAATTAGAATTTGTGAAGAAGTTAGGAATCCAAGTACTGAGTTAGTAGAAAAGATGCCCAGTGTCTGAAGCAGGGGTGAAATAACAGAAATAAGACTCTTGTCCTTGGCTAGATGAGTTTTTTTAAATTGCTTTTGTGCTTAAAGGGAACTGCTCATCTAGAGCTTTACAAGACAATTGTGCTGCTACATTGGACTTCTGGTTGTATTGTTTATGTAACAAGCAATAATCTTTCACATTTAAGTATCTTAATTCATGCAGGCAGTTGAATGGTTTTGAATATCAAAACTTTTCTCTAAAGATAAATGTATACACTGGTTACTTATTTGATTAAAACCAATTCAGGAGCAGTTACTCAGTACCTTTTTATAATTAAATAGATGTAATTTATTTGGGATGGATGTGGGAGCATGTTCAAAGCCACACGTAGAAAATAAATATTTACTTCCCTTTATGCCTATGGAAAATATCCATGTTGTAGTCTGGAATTTGGTATAATAGGTAAGTTACTCTTTTGACAAACTTAATATAGGAACAAAAAATGAGCTGCTTTGAAGTGTTGTAACTGAAAACATGTAAGTCTTCGTACCATTACTGATGGTAAAATTTTCAGCTTTGGAAATAAAGCTCCTAGCAGTCTACCAAGTAGTCCAATTCTGATGACTTTAATTTTGCTGACTAGGATTTAAAAAATACTGACTGAACCAGCAGACAAATGTATCTGGATCTAATGATGATGTAGATCTCAACATGTCAGTAAGCCTTTGCATGTGAACTAGTCTGAGAGGATTGAGAAAAAGTAATATTTTAGATGTAAAACTGGGAAGCAAATTGAAGATAACGTAGCTGAGGAAACCATCAGAGCACCATTTTAGCTTGACCCTGAGCTACTTAAGTGTTCCAGGTTTTGTCTGTGTACGCTCATCAGCCTGTTGCTTTTGTTGATGCCCTTAACTGTGGGATTATGAGTTTGTACAGTGTGGTGGTTGTCTCTGGATGTGGTGATGAGATATTTTTGGTCTTTTGGAACAAGGATACTTGCTTCAAAGGAAGTATCTTTGTCTTCTCCATGTCAGAATGAAGATCTATTTTGATTTTGTGTGCTTGAGTATCAGTGTCTTGGTTTGTAATTTTAACCTGGTCCAAATAGAGTATTTTTTGCGTGACCTAAATTTGCTAAGAACATACAGGGTTTTTTTGTTTATTTGTTTGGGTTTTTTGGTTGTTTGGTTGTTTTTTTTCCTGTGTGTGGAGAAGTTACAGACATTTATGTTGAGTGGGCAAATGTGCTATTGATGATATTTCTTTCCTTCCAAAATAATCTTTTGACTCTCGCATTTGTTCACGACTTGATAAAACTACAGGCTTTAGAGGGAATATTTTCTTAAGCTTATTCAATGTCATGTATTTCAGAGAATGCTGTAGGAGACCTAGGAATGGGAGAGAGTCACTAGAATAAATAAAAGTGCTAGGTATATCCATATGTATTGAATCTTGAGTATTGAAATTGTTAGAATTTGTGTACGGTGAGGAAGCCACTCCTATCTCACAGAGTTTTAAAAGTATTTTAATAGGGCTTTGGAGCTCAGACATATTATCTCCAGTCACACTTAGGCGTTTATGTCACCAACAGCAGTGAACAGTCCTGTCAAGTTTTCTACTGAGATAAGTTGAGGCTTTTCTGAAAAATCTTATTATTTAAACAAACCAAACAAAAAACCCTAACAACAGAACAACAACAAAACCAAACTGAATCCAAAACAGCAAAAGGAAAACAAAAACGGGAGGCAGAAAAATATTTTGCTTTAATGAGAAGCTGTCCTTTGCTTGCCAGGGAGCTTTCAATAGGAAGCCTATATTAACAGGGGGGTGAATTGCAAGCATGACATATCCTGAGTCCATTTTTTAGTTTGTGTATAAACAATCGGAATTAAGTGTTCTGTTTGTTTGCTACCTCTCCATTAATCAGGTTTGTTGTATTCCACTGCAGCAGTGCAGTGCTTACAGCAGCAATATAAATGCAGTGAATTTTGACAGATTCAGAGATAAGTTGGGTGACAGGGAACTGTAGATATGAGTGTAGTAGTTCAGTAAACTTCTGAAATAAATATATCTGATGTGTTCTCTCAGCCCAATAGAAGGGGAAGCTATATGTCCAAGAAGTATGTTCTAGCTTCTGTGACTAGAATTCCATTAATTTAAAAATTTAAAAGTTTAATTTCCAGGATCTCTATTCAGTAATGCAAAACCATGAAGAAATTAACCCAAACTTTCTTGGGTTTTTAAATGGCTGGTTGCCTAGATTTTTCCATAATAATTTATGAATGTTTTTGTCCTGAGTAAAACCTGAAGCATATTATCCAGTATGTCCATGTTTGCCATTGAAATTTTTTTATTGATACATTAAGAGATAAATGTTTGTAACCAAGAGTTGTTTTGGTTGTGGGAAGATTCCCCATGTCTTCCACAAGTTTAAATTTTAAGCTTCAGTATCAACTGTTTACTACACTCTGCATTGAAAACCAGAAGATAATTAGCTAAAATGCTTCATTAAAATCTTAGCCATTGAGGAAAAATCCCTAACAAGTGAGCTTTGTACTTATGCCTATGGCCGATGTAATGGAATATTGAGAGGGAGCTGCTGTGTTCCTGAGCTCCGGTGCACGCTGTCCATGCCTCCTGAGCTGTGTAGGACTGTCTTGTCAGAATGGTGGCTCTGAGCATGGCCGTGGTATATGCCTGGTTTGTCTGAAGTGCTCCCTCTGAGGGTAGAAAGCTTTATGAAGATACTTTCAATATACCAGTAGTATTTCTTCATTTCTCTTCTTTTCACTGGTTTTAAGCATCTAGTTTGAGTGTTTTAACCTGCTAAGATTCAAATGCTTCTAAATCAAACTTGTCTGTGGGTCTGAAGAGAAGCTGGAACAGGATTATATTGTGTTAAAAAAATATTCAAAACCCACTGTATTAGAAGCAGGTTATGTTCTCACAGAAGTGAGAAAGATTGGAAACTCTGATCTTGTTAGGTATTTCTGCAGGGACTGCTTGTTACCTTGTAGCAGAAGTAAAAGCTGCGGGGCACACAGCTGAGAGGTGTATACAATTTCTTCACATGCTCCAAAGTGGGATTTTTTTCTTTTGTTTATATAAGCTGATCTTGGAATATTGCATGCTTTGCATCATGGCTTAAGAAAGGTTTTAAGATAGAAGAGATGGAGAAGTTGGCAGATCATTTCATATGAGATCAGTGTCAAAATCAGGTTCCCTGCATTCAGAGCTGAAATATATTGAACCTAGCCTTCAGGGGAAATGACAATGCTTATCTCTCTGATAAGGCCAGTATTGGGAGGAGGGTACTATAAAAACATCATATTGTGAGTAAAGTAATTTATCATTTGGGTTATAATCTTTGGCTACTTTTTAAAATTATGTGTTTTGGAAGTAAGTCCAAATGGTATATCTAAGAAGTTTGTTCTTACACTGAAGGATTTGTTTCTAGCTTGGAGAATAAATCTCTGCCTCACATTCCTGTTTTGAGCTTCCTAAGTTAACTTATGAAGCATCACTGCTCACTTCTTTCAGTCTTTGTTCCTTTTCAGATAGATGTGGGCTTCTCAAAAGAATTTTATTCAGGATACTTGGCTTATCTCTGTTGTTGTTAAATGTTCTTAAATGCTGATAGTGAATGATTTACTGATGGTTCTGTTGGGGGTGGGAAGGAACTGAAGAAGCTGGTCACTGTAAATTTTTCCTGTGGTTATTCTCTAAGGGGAAAAAAAGCTTACATTGTGCTTCTGTTCTCTTAATGGTGGTATTTTGTAAATACAAACTCTTTAATTCAGTACTGCAGTTACAATATAAGTTACATAAAATTGTATGAAAGACAACTGTGTAGCTAATGTCTGCGCTGGTGACATTAATGTGTAATCACATTTTATATTTTGACACTAATGTAAATTCAGATGCCTGAGTTGATCTCTATAGTAAGTTAATGAATAGAAGCTGCTGCCAATGGGATGAAACATGAGGGAATTCTGACCTGCTTTTGATCTTTTATTTAATAGGTAAGTTCAGTTCTACGCTCTACGAGACAGGGGGCTGCGACATGTCACTTGTGAACTTTGAGCCAGCTGCAAGAAGAGCATCCAACATCTGGTGTGTGTGAAGGCCAGTCAAGAGTGATGATTCTTGTCTTACTGCAACCAAATATTTGATTTTAATTTTAAAAAGTTATTTAGTGTGGACTACAAAAAATAATCAGTACAATATGTTAACCATATACTTTTGCGACCTAAGTGATTTTTATTAGAAGATGACATTAAGTTAAATGTTATCTCTGAAGATGAAGACTACTATTAGCTTAAGCAATACACTTCCAAACTGAGAACTTGACAAATACATTTTATTGGCGCATAAAAGGTATTTGTTAAAGAAGTTAACCCAGGTTTTGAGAAAGTGGGTGGCTGTTGACCATAATGGCTACTGAACTTCCATTTTTGAAGCCATTGTAAACTGATAAATTTATTCTCAAGTTCAGGCATGGCATCAAACAGTACGTGAAAGCATTAACATGCCTGAGATTAAATTTTGACTTGCAGTTGAAATAGCCAGCTGCATACTGGAAAGTTCAAGAAGTTAACCCAGGTTTTGAGAAAGTGGGTGGCTGTTGACCATAATGGCTACTGAACTTCCATTTTTGAAGCCATTGTAAACTGATAAATTTATTCTCAAGTTCAGGCATGGCATCAAACAGTACGTGAAAGCATTAACATGCCTGAGATTAAATTTTGACTTGCAGTTGAAATAGCCAGCTGCATACTGGAAAGTTCCTCTGCTGTTGGAAAGATGCCCATTCTTTCTCTGAAGGGATAGGAAGCAGAAGAAAAACAACCCAAAACCTCCAGTGTCTTCCTGCCTGCCCCCAATCCACTTCGCTATGTAGAATTGCTCTGAAACTATTGCATCATGTTGAATACTATTAATTCCTACCATGCGTAGGTGGAATAGCTCTTGGAATGATGGAGTAATGAATATAAAACTTCCCATCTTCAAATCTTTCTTGTGAGAGTATGCGAGTGCCTTTTGTAGAATTGAACTTTGACAAAAAGTTCTGCATTCCTTCCACAAAGCTGCCAATCCCTGCCTCTGCTGCTTGCATGTTCCAGATGCAATGGCTTTGCTGATGGCTGCTGTTAAGAAGTTGTACATGCTAATGGAAGGAGCAAGCTGGCCACCTCAGATAATCAATCTCTGCTGTAGAGAACACTTCAGTTTCAGTGAAGTAAAATTGATAACAAATAATGTTTTTATCTTAAGGCAAGGAACTGAAGGAAAGTTGCATAAATTTGATACAAGTCTTAACAACCATGTGATTTACATGGAAAACAAACATCCAAAAACTATCCAAAATTGGGGGAAAAGGCAATGGTTGGATATGGACTCTCATACAGTAAGAGAA
>VZTN01010459.1:0-25000 GCA_013400515.1 Erpornis zantholeuca
ATATATATATCTATCTATAAAAAACTGTCGATTCCTCGCTGTGTTTAAGAGGTTATTAACACTAATAGAAAATTACAATTTGCTTAAGTTTCCCAGGACACCTTGCCTAAGAGAGCCCAGCAGCTCACCCAGCAGCCTGCCCAGCATGTCCCCCCATTCCAAATTGGTTTACATTAGCCTGTTCACAAACAGAGCCAGATTCCTCCCCAGATAAAACCTGCACCAGCCATGCATTTTTTCAAACACAGAGTAGCTTGTTTTCACCTCTTTAAAGGCATAAATTCTCTGTAAAGATGAAAAGTCTCTGCAGAACCGAACCCTTTTAAAACAGCTCCGTCAGCACCTGAGCTGCATCTCTCCCATTATCAAAAAGCCTCTTGCAAGAGAAGCCCTTAAGAGCGACCTCTAAATAATGTTATTTTTACATACAGAGAAAGCTCACAGGCCCTCCACAGCCCGAAAGCAGCCCTTTCTTGAGGCAAGATGAGTCAGGAGGAAAGGGCAGGTCAAGAACCCGCGCTCAAGGTCACCTCTGTACAAACACCTGCTTGTCCACGGCTCGCACCTGCACCGACTCACAAACACAACGGGGCCGGCGCTGTCGATACAGCCCTTGCCCTGCGCCACAGGGGGAGGCTCGACCTCCCTCCCAGCTTTAACCAAAGGCAATCAAAGGGAAGATTTGTTTTTTTTCTACCGGCCCCAGAAGGTCAAGTTCCTCCCCCTCCGACATCGTACTTCTGAAAAGACTAATTGGGCCTTAAAGATTGCAGGTGTCCCGTCAAGCGGGTGTGGCGGCGCATGCTCCCTGGGAATTAAAGGATGCCTCTGGAAAAGGCTTTCTTTATGCAACCCATCGGTTTTCTTCCAGATCCTTCCCCGACATGCACGGGAGGAGTAAAATAATATGGAGAAGAACACCAGCAGGGATATGTTCCTGCTTGGCTGCCCTCCACCCTGCATCGGTGGATGAAGCCCTTTGGAAGGTGTATTTCCATGCTGTTCACTAACTAGCTCACCACTGCCATTAACTGCCACATATAAAATATCTGTGAGGGTGAACGAGGCTATTTACAGAGCTCCTTCCCCCTCACCCTCCCTTTGTTTGGGTTTTGACTTAGCGTCAAGTTTATTTAAAGTCTTAAGGCTCTCCCTCTCCACCCTCCCAGTGCTTGCAGGAGCTTTTCTGTGCAGGTCATGTGCCAGCAGAGCCTCGCTGGAGCTAAGATGTGATGGCCAAGGCCAGCGGATCCTTGCTGGAGGCAGCGTGACACCACCAGTAGCAGCAGGGATGTGCCATGTCAGAGCAACTCACTGCAGTGGTTCAGCTAAGGGCTCCCTGCTCCACCACACAAAAACCAGGCCCTTCACAAATCCCACCTTTTCGGTTTTGCCATTAGCTCTTTGTGTATAACACTCCTCCTGCCTCTCCCTCTGTTCCCAAGGTTCAGCTGTCTTGATCTCCCATTAATCCTTCAGTCAGCCTCTGATGTCTTTCTTTAAAAATACCTAGTGAGGCCAAGTTATGTTTACAAAGCAGGAGGGACAGACACATATCCCCTCCAACAATTCCCAACGTGAGAGGGAAACCCTGAGGATGCAGCAACAAAGATCCAGAAGTAAACTGATAAAATTTGTCCCAGCACAATGCTGGGGTCAGGGATGTCAGAGATCACCCTGCATTCAAGCTTTTAATTTTTCCAAAGGGAGTGCACTGCAGGCGAAGTGCTGAGGGAGATGGGATTAAGATTTTTTTTCTTCTGAGTTGCTTAATATGTTGACTTCCCCTTTCTGTGCCAACAAAAATGTCATTAGGACCTGTTTCAATGCATTCTTGCTGCATGTCCACCTAACTTGCACAAGAGGAAAAAAGCAGAGGTATCAGTCCTCCCTACAAAGATCCTTGGAGGAAGTGCTGGGCATCACTAAACCATCCCAATATCAAGAACTTAACACATGACTTTTAGGGATCCTTCCCTCCCTCCTCCAAATTCACAAGGGAAACAACTACAAATGGTTTGAGCTTTCTCTTCTTAAAAGCCTGATGTTCCTGCTACACCACCACCACTTTCCTTTCTTTTACTCTGGATGAAATTAAGGAAGAGTTCCCCAATTTGGATTTTGGGCTGAACAGAAGCAGATGCTCCATCAGAGCCACTACCATGGTCACCTGCAGTGAAAGCCCTCCTTAACTGCAAAAGGCAACCAACAACATCCAGGCCAGGGCTTTAGTGCACCCAAAACAACATAAAACTGCATAAAAAGAAGAGGTGATGTGAATTTAAACCTCTCCCCTCACAAATTTGGGTTTAAGCCTCCAGCCCCATCAGAAGTCTCTGCATTGGTCAAAAGCTGCTGGGTCAAATCTCTCCAACATCCTCCTGGAGGTAACAGATAAGTTTAAGCAGCCACAAAAACTGTGTGCCAGGCTTCAACAATTTGAAAACCACCCCTGGGGAGCTGCTGGGGTTGAAGCAGCCCCTCATAAAGAGGGGCATCACCAGGGCTTTGAAAGAGAAATGTATTTTACAGCATTTCAATGCTCAAAGAGCCATGACACATTTTAGGGAGAAAGGTCTCCATCTGCCCTGGGTGAATCATGCCTAAATGTTTTGAGGAGAATTAGATGAAGCAGTAAACCAGTGAACAATAAAAGAGTAAAACTTAAAGAAACCCAACCAACAAACCAACCCTAAAGGCCTAAGTCTTTTCAATAACTCTCAATTTCAGGGGAGATTGCCATCTCATGTCCTACCTGCATCCAGCAAGTGATAACTACTGCAAAACAAATGTCAACAAGGGAGTGTGTGGCAGACACGAGGGAGAGGAGAGGAGAGGAGAGGAGAGGAGAGGAGAGGAGAGGAGCAGCATCCCTGAGATCCTGCTGTGGGAGACGAGGTTGGCAGTTGGCTATTATCAGCATTTTCCTGCAGGAAGAAAGCCCTGACATCACCCTCCCAGGCTCAAGCCATACATCTGGACACCAGACCAGGATCCCCAGGCCTAATGTTGGTGATGGAAGCTCCCACTGAGCACCCACTGCCGAGCTCCCTCTCACAGCACCACCGTGGGACTGACGGTGTCCTCGCAAAGCTCACACACAAATAAAAGCTAAATAAAAGAGCTTCTCTTCCCTTCCCTCCAAAGGAAACAAAATTCAGCGTGATAAATGGCCATCCTAAGCCCATGTAATCATTTTAACGCAATGAAACAAGATTTGCTCAAGTTACTGCAGGCTCTAAACTTTGGAGAGAAAGGTGGGAGCGACCTGGCACAATCCAGCAGAGGCAAAGCCGAGCTGCCCCAGGGAGCAGGGACAGATCGTGTCTCACCCTTTGATAGTGCCTGCAGCAAGCCTTCACGCCAGCTCCAAATTAACACCATCAATATATGCTCCGAGTGAATCAGCTGGGAAGCCCAGGAAGGCAGGACAAAAGGTGGGGATGGTTCACAAAATTGTGCTGTTTTAGGATGGGCTGAATCCTCCACGCACCGAACCAGGGGAGAGATGAACACCTCAATTTCTGCAGAACTTTACTGCCAGTCTCCATTTTACACACTCAGCTTTATCCATCAGTATTTCACCTCCAAAGCAAAACAGAGCCATTTGGAAACAAAACCAAATATCTTTGCATTTCACCTTTCAAGGAAAGGCAGGGGCAGCATCCAGTGTAATTTAATGCCCAGGCACAACTGGGAATCACAAACCATCCACTTCCTTTCCAGGGACAAAAAAAAAAAAATCCTTAGCTGAACCAATATGCTTTTTTCCATATTTAATAATTTGATTTTGAAGGCTAGTCATATCAAAGAGCAAAATATTCAATATCGTTAATTCAGTTTTGCAAAATATATTCTTAATTTAAAAATGATTTTGCTCGGAGTGGGAGTGTAGTAATAAAGAAGGTATTGACCAGCTCTTATTGATTGTGCTGTCCTCGGGCAAGGAACACTGACCTTGCTCACACTCTTATTGCTTACGCTTTCCCTGGCCTTCTTCATCTATGCCCGCTCAATAATATATTATTAATATATATTTTTAGCAAAAACTGTATGTTACAAGGTTAGGGCTTCTTAGTGATTTTGGTTTTGTTTTTTTTCCTTCCATGCTGCCTTGCCTTTGGGGTTCTACAGGGAAGAAAAGCTTTTGCAGACGAGTTGCTCCCGGGCTGCTGTTCACAAACACCTTTACACCAACTTGCTTGGCTGAGCTGATGGAGGCCAGGCACAATTTCTCCCCCTCTCTTTTTAATTGATAGATTGTTCAGCTGCCAGTCCTTTAAGGGATCAAAATTCACCAATAAATATAGTCAGGGGAAGAGCAATACCTCAGGTATTTAAAAGAAAGATAGCACATATTTCCAGTGAGATTTGGAGTTAATAATGCAATTTAATTGTTGATCGCTCTTTGGAGATAATTATAACTGATTCACCTCTGCCTTGCACTTGAAGCTGTCCTTTACACCTAACTCAAGGTGGGATTAAGAGTATGGGATGGATGTGTTGGCCCCTCCAGCCCACACTCTCACAGCATGAGCACCTCACCAGGACCTGGAGAGCAGCTCCAGCATCCTCATTTCACCACTCTGTGCTCTCCCATTGACAGGAACCCCCAAAACCTGTCAGCTATAAGCAGTTTTGCGTCTGCAAAACCTGGGCCTGATCTAGGTTCCCAGACTTTGTATTGGGTCTGTGTCTGTACTGGAACAGAACTGACTGTGGAAATAGAGGAGTATCTAAATGCTTTGTTCAGTGTTGTTCACAGCATTTTATCTTTTAATGACCAACTTCTATTAGGTACTAGGAAAACAAACCGAGAGTGGAATATAAGAATCAACAAAAAGGGCAAAATCAGCTGCTGCTTTGCAGCCTTTGTGAGGTGAGGCACTGGGGCAGGAGCCTGCAAACAGAGCTGGCTCAGAGAAAACCATCTGATAAACTGACCAAGGTCCTCAGCAGATAGTTAAACTTGGCTTCTTTGGCTGGTTAATTCTGTAAGCTACCCATTCTCCCTGTGCACTAGCAGCAGTTATCCAGACAAAATGTGAATGATCTCTGATCTATACCTGCAGGACACCCTGCATTTCACTGCCTAGCCCACCACGTGTGCTGGGATTTGCATGTGCAGCTCGTAACTGGGAGCCGAATGCTCAATGACACTTTTGTATGAATGACACCACGGGGAAAAAAAAAATGAAATAAATTGTATCGCATTGTATTCCCAGCCATTGAGGGCTCTTTTGTTTAGTTTGATAATATTACATGTTTAATAAAACACTGTTGAATTTTGATTGCATCTTGTGAGCACAGTCCTTTATCCTTTCGCCAGCTGGCTGATACAAAAGCTTATTTTCTTTTTAAAGACATTTAAATTCCCAATCTCCATCTCTCATTCCCCGGATGAGTGGGAGCTGGGGGTGTGGAGAAGGCACAAAGTCCAGCCTAACACTGACCCCCTTTGGCCGGGCACAGGGAGGGTCAGCCCAGGATGCCCCTGGGACAAAAGGGGAGAGGCACACCGGGAACCAGACAGAGGCAGGTGGGGGTGGGAAGGCATTGGTTGGGTTATTTATGCCTCTGTATGAGTAACAATGAGCAGCCTCAACACTCAGCTAATTGCTTTGCACCAGCATGAGAGGAAGGAGAAACACACAATGCACACATGGCCCCAGCTTTTCCTTGGGCTTTTTTACCCTCCAGTGGAAGAGCTCAACAAGTTCACCTTGCATTAGGGCTGCATCGACCAGAGCTGATTAAATCCCAAACCATGAAAAATTTCATAAACTCTCCTTCATGATCAATTTATGTGGAAAGTCCCCATTTCAGTGCTTCAAGATGCTCAGGCTGTTTCCAGGCGCTCCTTCGGCATCTGAGGAGCTGATGTCTAAGCCATGGACACCTCACGTGCATCCAAGTACCAGCACCTCCCTGAAGCCACATCTATAACCAAACCAGTAAATTAAATTGTGCAAAGGCACTGTGCCCTCAAACTGCACCAGCTACACCATAAAAAAAAGGTTTAATTAATTCTGGTGCTCTTTGGGGTTGGGCCAGTGAGGAATTATCATGAGCCAGCCCAAGCCGAGTCTTCACAGGCCAAGACAGCTCAATGACATGGGCAGGATCAGCTCCCTGGGATCCATTCCTAATCAGACTCAGCCAAAACTCAAAGCTGTCCATCTTGCAAGCACAAGTAGACACTACTCAGTTTAAGGATTTAAAAAGTCTGCTCCTCAAATAACTTCTCATTTCACCCTCACCGAAATCCTAGCAAGCCAAACACACAGGAGGAGCTTGACAAAAATTTTCCTGAGATTCGGGAAAAAATTGGTGAAACCGGGCCCTTCTCCACTTCCAGCTCTACTCCATCTCATCAGCCACACATCCAAGGCCCACGACTAGCACTCCTGGAGCTAAGAAAACACAAGTTTTCCTTGTATTAACATAACAGTGTCTTAAAAAAATGTAGATTTGGAGGCAGAGATTATTTGTGGTGCTGTTGATATGTTGTTGCAATAGCAAAAGATGTACACAATATTTACACTGTATTTGACCACATAAAACATGTCGTATACAGACACAATTTTTCATTAGATGAAAGAGAGCCAGAGGGCTCTTCATGCTGCCAGTGCTGGTGTTCCTGGTTTTTTCCCTTATTTTTTACCTTCAAGAACAAATACAGTTTTAAACCATCATTACTGTATTTGGAACAGTTAATATTTCATATCGTGACATCGCTGCTCAGAGGTAACAGGTTTAGTTGATTACTATTTGTTTATAGTGCTGGAGAAACCTGCAATCATAGAGAACATAAAAGGATTGCAATTAGATCTATTGGTTGAGAGCTGCACTTCTCTGACCCACTGTAAAGTGCTTAGCACTATCAAAGAGATAATGCCTACTTGCAGCTGGCACATCTGTACATAATAACACGGGCTACATTGACACAGCCACTAAAGACTGCCACTAGCCTCTTTAACTAGCAGCAGAAAACAGATCATGCTTTTAAAGAGCGAATCAACAAAACCCCTTCCACGCTCCGCCGGAATTAGCGCGCCCGCCGCTACCGGCAGCTTCTCCTCCTCGCTCCTGGGTCTCCACACATTCCTGGCAGAGACTTCCAACAAAAGGCCAGGGACACATCCAGGTTTGGAATCCTTGCAGCACAGGTGAATTTTGCCCTCCTGACTCCCCGTGAAGCGTTTCCCCAGGAAGGTACATCCAAGGAAAGAATCCTTGCACCAGGATACCATAAGGAAAACTGCTCTGCTGTCGTGGGGTGGGCAAAGCAGGGCCTGACCCCACCTCTGCTGAAGTCACAGAGACTCCAACTCCTGGTAATTTTCATTTCAATGGAGACTCTGAAGCAATTGCTTTACCTTAGCTATGAATTCAAATGCTGCTCAAGTGTAAGGCACACTTTAGGACACACTTAAATATTTCCTCTACTCATGGCTGAATCCCATAGGGGAGCATCACACATTCATCACTGATTAGTTCATCCTGCCCTGCTCCATTCACAGATATTTTTTTTTAATTGTTACTTCATTTTACAGAAGGCTTCTCAGCCTTTCCCCTGTTGTGTTTACCATCCCTAGGAGGACCATGTTTCTGGGACATAACTTTATTTACTCATTTCAAGTTCCATTTGGATGGGGCTTTGAGCAAATGCTCCTCAAGTGGACACATAGCTCATCACAGAGGGATTCCTTCGTTCCCAGAGCACAAGCCAAGCAGACATTTCAACCAGCTGCAGAGTGATACAGGTAAAACTCATATAGAAGGCTGCATACAATAAAAGAAAAAGTTCAATAAAACCTGAGGAGTTCATCACCTTGTCCTAAGATCAGGGGTAATGGCATAACACACCGAAAAAAGGGATTGTACAGCTATATGGCTGAAGAGAAGATCCCACCTCCCCCTATAACAGAAGGTCTTCCACTGCAAAGAAAATTCCAATATTCGTGAGAAATTGAGTTGCAGTAGGGAACGAAAAAAAGAGTGGATTTGACCTCCTCAAAATATTGGCTGGGATATGGTCAATACCTTTCATGTTTATCCAATTTATAGTGTGGTTTTTCCCCAGTTTACTAAACCCAACTTATATGTCACAACATAACTTACAGATAGGGAAAATATTTTTACTATTATTGTATTGTTACTTTTATGTTGGGCCAAATTAGTTGGCTACGACTATTTTGTTATGACTGAAAGACTCAAAAGCTGTGGAAAATGATACTTTAAGGGTATAATATGCAACAAATCTTCCAGGGGTGTAAACGAGAACAAATCCAAGTCCTTTTTCTCTGAAATAAGACATAGCAAGTACACCAGAGCTACTCTAGGGCTATGGGCTACACTGTGTTCCATGCTCCACCATGATGGGAGCTGGAGAACCTTGTTAGCATTTTGGTGCTGCTTTGAAATAGAATTCCCAGCTCTGTCTAACCCACCCCATTTTCAGATGCTAGGAGTTTTAAAGGAAGGAAGAAATAAGCAGCAATTTTAGGGGCTGGATTGTAGCAGATCTCACAATTTGAATCTAAGGTCTGGAAATCTGATGCTTTTCTTAAAAGCCAGCTTTTGGAGTCCTGTGACTATAAACAACTTCAAAATTTTAATTGTATTTGTTGCTCATCCTCATTCTTTTCATTCCATATATTCCCTTCAGGACTGAAAGGAAAATCTTGACAATAAATCCTAGAAAAGCCAACACGCAAAACGGACATAAAATAATCCAATTTTGTCACTTTTTCACTGGGGCCAGGCCCACCAGGCTCATTCTGGTCCAACCTGGCCCTCGGTGAGACCGAAGCAGACAAGACCTAAAGTTTCATGGTTCACACAAGGACACGGCCAGGGCTTTTTTTTGCTTTGCCTCTCACTTGTGCCACCCCAACACACAAAGAAAAGCCAGGGCCATTATGGAGCAGGTCATTCATATTCCTTCCTCTGCTTCCCCTCACCTCTCTGCTGTGTAAAGCACGTGTGGGATCCTGTCATTCAGAGTGTGCTGTGAGCAGGCAAACACCAGCCACCACTCCCCACCAGAGGAAGGATTCTCTGCAGAAATCATTGGGTCTGGTTTTGTTTATGTTGCAGCACTCCAATAAGTGGAGCAGCTGAGTGTTTATCCTACTGCAAGGAAATTCATGTTGGTATTTGTGATAAATGGTTTAGACTTTAAGGGATAAAAACAATTTTAAAATCTCTGGAAGAAAGGAAGGGAGAAAGAGGAAAATATCTCCGCCAAGTTTTTCTGTACGCTTTTGCATTTTCCTTCTGCTTCCTTCTCCAGGGAGCCCCCAGTCATTGCTGCACCTTCAGCAGCTACTGGTGTGGGATGTACCCATTCCCAGAGTGGTCCCAGTCTCACCCACCACCTCAACAGAGCCCAAAAGGATGAGGAGCAAATGCAAAAACATGTCAGGAGTCACAAAGTCCACCAAAATCCCACACATCTCATTTCCGTGCTGTTCCAGGTCTCGAGGATAAGTTCTCTATAAATTGCAAAGTTAAATTTCCATTCACAGGTGCATAAGCAAAAATCCCACCCTAATTTCAAGCCATTTGCACTGTTCGTGCATGTCTGAAAACAAGTCTTTGCTCAATAGCATGCTTGGCAGGTGTCAAAAATAAGGAAAAAATTCACATTTCTACTACATTTGAAGCACATCAGCTCTAGTTACACAATATCACAAGCATCCAAACCCTTGAGCCCACATGGCTTTGTATCTGGGAGTTTGAAAAATGCAGCCTGAACGCCTGACATGGGCACTTGGCATTTCCTGCAAGGATGAATTGCTTCAAAATTGGCTACCTAAGGTCTAAGCAATGAGACATGGTAATGATGCTGAAATGACGGTGGAAGGAGGGAATCTGTTGATGGCACTGGAGTGGGAACAATATTATTATTCTCATTGTTTCGATATCACCAGCACGTTATCCACAAAATAATGGAATATAATGAAGCGATTTATCCTCTGCAGACACATATTTTATAAAGGCTCAGAAAGAAAGGACAGATTTCTAAATTGCCTTGGCTATTCAAATTTAGACCAATGCAAAACATACTAAAAATGACAGGAATTTTTACCCAATTTGAGAAGACAGTGAGGATCGCTGCAGACCCTGTGGAAGGATTTGGGCCCTTCCCTTGTTAACTCTACTGAAGAGTTCACTTCTTCACAATACACACAAGATTCTTTTGGACAAAACACCTGATTTTTCTTCCTGTTGAATCACAGAAAGATGGATTTTACTGTAAATGCATAACCCATGGATACAAAACTAACTCAAACTTGCTGTCTGAGAGAGCGACTCTGCAAGCTGTCCTTCAGAAAGTGATTTTTAGCCCCAAATTCTGCACCACCTGTACCACACTCTTCCTTTCATCCAACATTATTTTCACCTGCCAAAGCATTGTTTAAATTCACGCCAGCACTGAGGCCTGCTACAGCTGTGGGACCTCACTTTGCTGTTGAAGGATTATTGAAGGATGGATTTCCTGGCTTTCTCTAACGGGACCTCAGTTTGGGGGAATCTCCTCTATGAAATCGAAACCACAGGTTGCAAATGCCTCTGGGCAAACCATGCCTGGTTTGCAAGGAGCCCTTGAGCTTCTTCAGCGTGCCAAAGGGATAAAAAAACCTGCACTGAGGATTACCTTGCAGGAGAAAACAGTAGCCAGGTCCTTTGAAAAGCACACACACGCCTACTATAGAGAGATGGTATCAGCAGGTTATAGATTCCCTAATTCATAGAGTATCAAAGATCAATGAATTACTTAAAAGACAGCTATTTGCTGCCACTCTGATGGAGTTTCCCATCTTGGATTTTATTCACTAGTTTTCAGAAGTCTATAAAGTTTTTTCCCTTTTTCTTTCCACCTTTCCTTTTTTTTTTTTTTTTTTAAGTGGTAGGAGATATTCATTTAAATAAAAGAGGAGCCATGACTTTTTTTCCATTGGTAATCTGGTCCATGTGTTCCCTGCAACTGAGCGTTTTCCGAAGGGCCTGACTGTCTGGGTTAATTGTTTAATGCTTTTAGTTAGAATTAAACTTTGCACCTGCTCTGACAGTGATAAATTAAATGTGCTCCTTTTCCAATACTGTTGCCCTCTTTAAGTAGAGACCAAGAAGTGTATCTCCCTTCTTTCCCAGCGTTTGAGGAATCTGTGCTACACTTGAGTGTAAACCAGTATAATTTGTCACTAGAGCTAGCGCCAATTAAATTGATTGCGTTGGACTGAACTTTAGGACCTCTAATGCAAGCACTAAGGGAAAAATGGGCTTTTTTTCTGCCCATTTCCCCATGTGGCACTTAGACATAGCTCAACAGTGGAAGGCTTTCAAGGTTCAAAAGGGTTTTATTTTCAAAAGAAATGGGCATTGATCAGTTGCATTTAAAGGCAAAGATAATTCCAGAGCTTGAAGGCTGGATTTGTGTTTAAGGTCTAAATCTCTTTCTTTAACCTTGGGGGGCCAGTATAACATAAAAGCCACAAAGAGATTAAGATTACAAAGGGTTTGCAAGTGTAAATGATGCAGTGGTATTCTTCAAACACAACGCGGGCCGGCTTCACCACCACGGCCAGGGTCAGCATTTGATCTGTTGATTTTACACCTGTAAAAACAACTCGTGTTTATTTGTCACTTCGGCGTTATCTTGGCAAATGTTTGGGCGAGAGCACGCACGGCGCTGAACTTGCTCACGCCGGGGAGTTCAAGCTCGCCCGCTTAAAGCTGATTGAAAAGTAAACACTCTAAAGGTCAGCCTGGCAGAGACAATACAAAAAGCCTTTTTCTTTGTCAGTGTAACGCAGCCCACGTGAAGGGTCGGAGCAGGACTGTGCTGCTGTAGCCTCAAGTCAAGACGTAGGGTTTGAATGCCTCGGGAGCTCACTGGAGGGCGGGGAAGGTGCCTGCTCATTCATTATGCAGCCCACATCGGCCTCCTGCCCGCACCACGCTGCCCTGCCGGCTGTAAATATGCGGCGAGGAATTACTCTTTGTGTCTCCAACTCTGGGGAGAATTCCGCCACTCGAAGCCCCGAGATATCCCAGCCTGGGCAAGGCATCCGCATAGGTCAAGGCTGTAGCAGCAGTGGCCATGGAGGAGCTCTCCTCGGTGTGGTACCTTTCCATGGCTGCTCCAACAGCAGAGATATGTACAAAAATATCAATTTTTGCCAGCAATTCAGAGGTAGGCACTTACTCACATGCCCTTTCTGAAAGGGGGCTGGCCTATAGTCCATGAGAGCTTACCAGAACCTCTCGCTCTGGGGCCACAGTCTTTTTCCAACAGCCTGTGTCAGGTCTGAGTGCACGAGGTATCCTTGCTTGTAAAGTCCCAGACACCCTGAAGGGAAGCCCGTGCCTCCCCAAAACTCTCCTGTTGGCTCATTGGCTCACAGAGGGAAAAAAAAAAGTACCCAAGTGTCCACTTTGCACCACGGATCATAATTTTGCTGCGTGAAAGGAATGAGCCCCAAAGTAAATAATTGCTAAGATGGAGCTGGACAAGCCAGGAACCACAGGTCAGATTTGTGCACCATCGTGTTGTGCAAGGAAACTGTCCAGTGCTTTAGGATGGCTTTCAGATGATGTTTAAGGTCCCTTCCAACCCAAGCTATTCTGTGCTTCTCTGATTGGTGTAAGACGAATTTGCACACAGATACTTCCACAGAAAGGATATATATAATGACTCTATATCTATAAAAATGGTTGTACATGTGCATCCATCAGCAGGCGCACAGGGGGGTTGACAACTGGTGTCACTTCTGTATGGACCCTCACCAGACTGCCCCATTCCCATCCTGCTCCTTAAGACAGCTGTATCCTTGCTTTCCAAATTGAAGTGAAATTCGGGCACCACCCATGACCTTCATGGTTGGTGTCAGGCACAAACAAACAGCCACCCACACGTGTAGGCTGTAGCTCCCCAGCACACCATTACCTTCCGCTCACAGCACAGCAGACGCAGCCACAGACCAACATGAAAATTAATTACCCCTAATCAGAACTCATCAGCTAAGCACAGGCAGGCAGAGCTGCGTGCAGGTGCCCACAGACAGGTATGTGTGGGGACAGTGACTGTATCTCCATAGATTATGAGGAAGTATAGACCAGATGCCACTTGCTCCAGTGCATGATCTGGCTGTGAAACATCTCTCTTAGCACCTGGTACCTGAACAGAGAAATGAGAAGTGATTCTTTCAAAGACACCAGGCTTTTTGTTTCCTTTTTCCCTGTTTTTTTTTTGGTTTTTTGGGTTTGTTTTTTTTTTTTTTTTTTGAGAGACACTTGTTTCAAACTCTGCAAAAGAAAGTAAACGTTGAACCAAGAAAAACTGCACTTGAAGCTCCCTCACAAGACAACTCATCAGCTCACCCTGTACTGAAGCTATGCAGTGTACCCAAACTAGAACTCAAGAAGAAGGCATGCCTGGGAGCTCCAGCTGCTGAATTTATCCAGCTAGAAAGAGAGCACTGTGGCTGACCAGCACAGCCGTGCTCCTCGGGGAAGGGAGCAAAGGAGGGGCACAAAGGCCAGTTTCATTCCCCAGGCTGGAAATTTAAGACACATGCAAAGCTGATTGCAGTTTTGTTGCTACTTTCAAAAGTGCAAGTTGTTTCAACAGAAGCCTAATCTGTGTATGTCTGGAATAGGAATGAATGGATTAGCCTTTCAAACCCTTCAAGATCAGGTCGAGATCGTTCAGGCGAACCACAGCTACAGCAAAGTTGAATTCTGCATCCAGCAACTTGTATCACAAACGGAACATTGCTTATTGTAAAAAGTGCCCGGCGTCCCTGTGCTGCTTTGAGGAGCCTTTAGAGGATGACTAAGAAAGGAAAAGATTAGTAAACAGTAATGTGCGTACCCAGATACACACCAGGCATTAGTCATGAGCGCGTTGTTACCTACACCGACTGGCCAGGGACGCCTCCAGGCATTGTTTGAAAGTCCTCTCCTGATTACAGCCCAACAATGGCATTGTTTGGGTGGAACTGCAGGTATTTGTGTTGGGCATTCAGCTTTCCCACTGTTCCTTGATTGGTTCTTTTCAATTCAGGCCCATTAAATTAAAGTTCCTTCTCTGAGTGTATCAAAGTAAAACCCGAGAATTTTTCATAAGCATTACTTGACCCAGCTGGTGCATTTTCATGTTTGAAAATGATTTTCACTCACAATGGGAATGGTTTCTTCTATTGTCAGGGAGTTGCTTTTGTTTCGTTTGATGTCAGTAACCAGCCCAAACCTCAAGTGCCATTAAGATATTTGGCAGAGGTTCTCCAGATTGTGTATTTCTTTGGAGGGTTTAGGGTGAAGAACAGCCCTAATGTGAGGCAGGCAGAGAGAACGGGAATCTGGGTCACCTTGTGCTCAAATGAGTCCCCAGATCATCGAGCACTAAAGGCCAGAGCTGCCATACACCCCAAAATCAGCAGAAAACAGAGTTCCCATCGGAGCCTCTTCCTCCAGAGGTTCAGTGACAGGTGAGCAGCATTTGCTACTTAAAAATACAATTTATATTTTTGACTCAAAGAGAAAGGTCTTTGGGAAGAGTAAAGAAACTGGAGGGCAAGTTTCTAAGTGCATCAGAAAAAAGTTTTCTGTAGATGAAAGTGGTAAAGTCACTAAGGCCTGAGGAACACAGTCAGTTCTAGAATTTGGGGCTGCTCATGTTCCCCACCTCAGGGACATTGCTTTCTGGATATGTTTATGACACAACACGTGCTTCTGAAAACGTGCAAAGGTCTGGCTGTGGATCCATGAGCAGGCAACATCAACAACTTTGGGAAATTCATTACCCATTGCCCTGGGCAATCACCTCCCTGTCCCCCACCACCATCTCCTGCTGTCTTCCTCCTAATGCAAACAAACCCAAAGCCGCCGTGTCTCTCCCTACTTGACTAGATCCAGGCTCATCCCACACACTCTCCTGCAGCAAACCATTCCTTTTGACGTGTATCCATCCTAAATCCTGTAATTCTTCCACGAGGAACAAATTAGCCTACAGCACATTTCCATCACTTGTGGCTCACTCATGACAGACTCTGTCTCTCTCCCTCTCACGCTCCATTGCATAGTTCACAGTCCTCTGCATCCAGTGGCTCCTGCATCACCAAGATCCTGCCCCAAAACACCCCAGATTCACCAAACAGCACAAAATCAAGAGGAAGCAGGGAACACACAAGTGATCTTCACTCCCTTCGAGGATCACCCATGGGTCTAAATGTCCCTCAGTATCTAGAACATATTTAAGCAAATCACATTAGAGGCACTGATTTACACAGGGTTTTTTTGTTCTTTTCCTAGTAGAGAATTAGCAGTGAGAAAGAGCCACCCTCATCCTCTGTCATGCTCATTTTATATAGAGGCTTTCATGGGAACATAATTACTGATATATGAATTGAGTGGCAAATGCTCTAAAACCCAGAAAAAAAGTTGGAATCCTAACATTTAAAAAAAAATCTCTGGCCTGTGTTCTGCATTAAAAAAACACATTTTGAAATACTAACAACAGACGTGAGCAAAGCTGGTGACACCCTGTAAACATATCCTAGGAATGTTCATTGAAATTTTGTTCTGTCAGTTTGGGCTGACTCTGTATTTCCCTTGTTTTTTCTCTTGACTGTCCCAATGCAAGAAGGCACCACGAGGGATTGCTCCAAAAAAGAGACAATTTCAAGCAAATGTGAGGGGTACTCACAGAAAGTTAATATTCCATGCTTTAGTTTCCATGTTGGCCATGAAAACCAGTCTGAAAGGGTTCTGTTCCTCCAAGCAAACAGGAAAATGCCATGTGCCCCATGCAGCTTTGAAGACAAACCTGCATTTTGCTCTGCCTACATGTGCAAACCTGAACTACTTATTAATTCAGCAAGAGAACTAACAGATAAATCATTTCAAATAAATAACTCACCTGACAAAGATTGTATCCTGCTGATAACTGCAAACAGAGGCAAAGCAAGACCAGGACATGAGGATGGACTCTTTGTTGATCTCTAGCAGTGAAAGGCAGTAACTCTGGAGCCCAGGGGTCATTTTCCAGCCACAGCTCCAGACAAGGAGAAGGACACCAGCATGGCAGCAGTGCCCACCATCTCACACTACTGTAGTTAATACAAAAAAATAGAAGGGAAGGACCAACACCCCTGTCTGAGAAGATGTCCATGGCATGCTGAAGAAGGGAGATCATATCAGAACTAAGATCTGCCTCAATTTCCTCTATTTCAGTGTAGAGCCTCGAGCAGGAGGATCCACACCTTCTCCTCCATCTAACTGGTGATTATCTATTACTCTCCACCCCAGCACCCTACATCTGCTCTGTTTTTAACTGAATAAGCTACTATTAGGGACAAGTCTGGAGAGAGGGACCCCATCACCCCTACCCCAGGAAAAATGATGGGGTGAAAGAAACCTCCACTGAGAGGCATTTCTGAAGTGCCCCATAAAATGACAGGCTTTGTTTAACCCCAACCTCGGTCCATGCTGTGGCACAAGTCATTCCACACAGCATTCCTGCCTTGGAAGAGTAACCTCAGCAAAGCCAAAACTAATGCAAAACCTCTGCCTGTCTCAGGGCAAGCGAGCAGTCGACTGAGATTTCTCCTGCTGTCTTTGCCTTGATTGCAAATGAGGGACGTGGTAAGAAAAGTGATTATGCTTAAATTCAAGTGGCTGAACTTGTTGGTGGGGTGGGGTTTTTTTTTCCCCCCTACTCTCCTCCTTTTTAAAAAGACATCCCTTAGACAGCTGAGCTAATAGAGTCCAACATCTTTGATGATAGTGATGCTAACACTAGAAACAAATTATAGTGTTCAGAAAGTTTGAAAGACTGAAGAGAAATGCAGAACGTGTAACACCAAATTTGCCTGTCAAGTACTTTTTTTCTTATTATCGCTTGTTTCATTTTATTTTATTCTTAAAACTGATGTTTTTGCAGCTATCTGCCTCCCCATTGGAAACTCCAGGCTTGGAGAATACCGATTTGCAACTTCAATCACCGCCTGACAAATACAGTCCCCACTAAGTGAGAGCTGATCCATAACAGGTATTTCAAATTTTCAGAAGTCACAACACATCACCCTAAAGAGAAGCATTTCATTCACAGGACACGCTCTTCTGCAATCAGCAAATACTTTTAATTCTATATTTTTTAAAAGCGTGAAGCCAACTTCATATTTTAACTGCAAGTAGCCACGTGCTTACCCTGCCAGCATCACCCAGCTGAGCTGCTCAGGATTCAGCAGAAATTCCCTTAAACAAAACCAGCTGAGAGTCTGGCTGAATATTTGAACATAACTCTGACTCTCTACATTTTTTTTTTTCTGTATTATTTCCTTGGGAGGAAAAAAAAAATAAATAAACAGGCAGGTCCAAGCTTTTCTGCTCCACCAGATGACCAATTACAAGCTGCAGTTTGAAGATGGAGTGGAAGACCACCCACCTCCTCAGCAGCCAGCCTCAGCAGGTGTAGGGCGTGCAGTAACGTGTGCCCAGGTAATAAAAGCAGGGCAACAGCCAGGAGTTATGGATTTCCATCTGCATGGAAAAAGGACTGCCCAGAAAACATGCACCTGGAGCGGTACCTTGGCAAAGATGCCACCAAAGAGCAGAAAGAAGCACTGTGGGACAAGTGTTCATCATGCCCAGGGGTACAACAGAGACTATCCCACAAAGCTCTGCTGTTCTTAAAAGAAATAATATTGCCATGAATGCTGGGGGGTGGAAATGGGTGACCTTTAAGGTCCCTTCTAACCCCAACCATTCTGTGATTCCATACTGCTTTTTCTAGGTTTGAAGCAGCAGAAATACTCTTTCTGCATTGAAGAAGTTATAACAGAATGTGGGAAGTTTATTTCATCTTGGTTTCATTTCACTGACACTCTGAGTGTTTAACACAAATCTGCCCTCCAACAATGTGATGGAAACAGTGCATAAACAAGAATTTCTGAGAAAAGGCATAAACAAGAATTGGCTGAGCCCTTCTAAATGTAGCCACGAATGACATCAAATTTCACAAAGTGGTACAGAGAGAAAATCATGTGATCTCCTGGTTTTCCATAGCTCTATAAACATCTTCTTCAGTCCTCTGGGTCTGTGTTGATTTCTCACATCCTAAATTTCACATTGGCTTTCGAGTTCAAAAACAGAGCATAACTCAGCCCAAACAAGAGCACTTCCACCTGACTCTCTAACTCAGGCCAGATTAGCTTAAAACTCAGCCCAGGTTCATCAAAAGGTTTGCAAAACCTCCTCAAACTTGGACAGCTTTGGGGTGTGTAATGGCTTTCAGCTGCAACCACTCTCACCTGGTTTGGGGTTTGCTCACTGAAGTTTTCCCACAGTCCCCATTAGGGCTCAGATGGGAATTGCTGCTCCCCACCCACCTCTCTTATCTCTGCATCTCACAACTAATATTATTAAGCTCATGCATGTACTTTGCTCTTCAGCCATGGGAAAGGATCCTCCTCTTGTCCCTTTGATTTTGCTATTGAACATGAGAACACGAACCCAAATTTGAGGGTTGGAGCATATTGTACTGTGTTGACCTCAACCAGGACTGTCTCACGGATAACAAAGGATATTTTTAGACCACACAGAATACTGAAGTTTTTTATGGGATGAGATCATTTGGTGTTTGATATTCACGTTTAGCCTAAAGGTGCCTGGAGCTTGGTAAGTTCACAGAAATCACAGTGAGAGTTGGTTCCACCTTTGGATCCTGGGTGTCCCTCAAGCACCTTTTTAAGGATAACTGTGCTTTGTGAGATTATACTCTATCTCACCTCGACCTCCCTGAGGGTGGGTGGTGCCACAGAGCAATGGAGAGAAATTAAGCCTGAGCAGAGCTGGCAGGAATTCCCAATTTTCATTCTGGTAGCCAGGCCAGTTCATTTGGTGCTGCTCAAGTGTGCACATTTGGCACAGTGACTCTGTGGGATTACCAAGGTGTCCTCCATGCCCGTGTTTTTCATGGCTACCTACACAAAATTTCACCCAACACACCCAGTGACACCAAAAGTGATCCCAGCTGATGGCTTTGAGCAACTGGAATTCACTGCCCAGTAATTAAATATACCTGATTTTGGGGGTGTACAAGACAACTCAGCCTTCCTTCCATCCCTAGGCTGGCTTTTTGCTAGCAACCCACACCAAAAGCAGCAAAAGTTTACTTGGGTTGCTACTTGTTCTAAGAAAAGTGTCTAGAAAAGCAAATTAGGAATTAGGGGAAGGTTGCACAACAGGAATGGAAAAAGAACAGATTCAAGTCAAACCACAATCCAATAAAGAATTACCCACTTCAGCAAACGATGTTGACTTGAGTAATTGCTAAAAACCCTCAAGTAATAATTCTTCCTGATGCTGTTTTTTAAATTTGGTGGTGATTGCTCTGGGAATGGTTACACTTTTACCGAAATCAACACTGAAAAATCCTCTTGGGTCTCTGCTGCAACATGCAAGAGGCATCTCCAACCCTTCTGGCTCCCAAAAGGCCATGGCTTCCCTTTGGACCACAGCTCTAAAGGGTCTGAAAGATCCTAAGGGGTCCTAAAGGACCCAAAGACACCCAAGAACCCAGCTGGCTCTCTCCAGCTCTGGCAGCCACATCCCCAAGGTCCTTTGGGCAGAAAAGTTCAGTCCTGTGGTCCTTGCAGGTCAAGTGAAAACCCAAAGACAACACCTTGTCTTCCCACCAGGACACCATGAGAGATTTCTGTGGAGCTTAAAAGACATAAAATTATCCAGGACAATCAGTTTTAAGGGTTTGAATCGAAGCCTTGTGTTGATCTTTCTATTCACTGACTTGCAATCGAGCTATAAAATGGGGAATTAAATTATTTTCATAGGAAAACTGAGCTTGTCTTCCTAGTACTTCCCAGACTTCTAGGATACCATTATTCTTCCTCATAGAGAAAGGATGAGCTTATCCTTGTCACTTTTCTGCAAGAGATTTCCACAGGTCTACTTAAAAAAAAAAAAGCCACAAACTACCATGGGACTTGCTTGGGAATTTTAAATCAAACCAATTTTTCCAGTACAAAAAGGTGTTTCTGTAAAACCAAAATTATCCAGGAGAAAGTATTGACTTCTTTCTGGGAATATTCACATTACTACCAGGAAAATGAGTTGTTTTCTTCTGTGCCTGTTCAAACTTAATCAGAAATATTCAGATGGTCAAAATGACCCTGAAGGATTTCCTCATTTCCAGGGCCTCTCCCATGGCAGGGCTTGTCTTGCTCCGAGCTGTATCCCAGACTGCAGACTATGGATGTCACCACACAGCATGATTCTCTGAGCAGCATTTGGGGTCAATCAGAGGGAATATAAAAATGCCAGCATGAATTGCTTCTTTTTCTTAATTTTTTTTGTTGTTATTATATTCAAATTTGCATCATTTCTTCTGGAACAAAAAGTGCTGGACCTATAAAATTTAAAGCTGGCCATTTCTGTGAGGTGGCCATTCCCATTTTTCTTTAACCAAGTCTTCAGTCCTTCTACCTTTTTTTTTTCCTAAGTTTTTCCTTTTTTTTTCATACTTTCTAAATGCCCTTTTTGTCAGTTCTTTGTTTTACAATGCTCCTGAATGTGAGTAGCTCTATGCCACAGATGCTGGTTAGGCTGGGGGACAGATTTGGAATGCCTGCTTCTCCTTCCTACCTTTGCTCACTTTCTGGGCTGTTTGCACTCAGGGAATCATGGAGCAGTTTGGCTGTACTTAACTAGGCACAAGAAATATATAAATGTTCAAACAAAAGGGCTGGAGCCAGCAAAAAACAAACCCATGCATGTTTCCTGCAGTGCAGAAACTCTAAATATTTCTGGCAGAATCCAGCTATTTTTGCTTATCCTCTACTTTCCTTGTTTTCGCTTTTGTTCAGTAAAGCCCAGACTAAATACAGGAACAATTAGACCTGGAAAATATTTAAACTATTTATTTATCTCCTATTTGGCCAACCTGAATGTTTAACATCAGATATTTTTAGCTGGAAACTCTTTTTTTCTTCCCTCCCTTGTGCATCCCACGCATTTTAGTGGTGAAGTTCCAGGGATCCGTGGTCTTTTTCTGGAGGAGGGAGACTGACACTTAATCCTTGGGGCAAGGTGAAACACTGGAACACGGCACCTCCTCAGCACAAACACAAGTCAGAGGCAGCAGAAGCTGGGTTTTACTGTGATGTGTAAATAAATTTGCTAAATATGTTAAATAACATTTATAAAATTACAGCCAAACGAGTCAGGTCACTCCCTCTGATGTCACCGCACTCGAGACCCTTTCTTGGGAAATTTAGCTGTGCTTTTAGGGTTTCTAAAAGATCCTGAAGTTCTGGGTGTTGCAGCAGGATTTTAGGAGAGGCCCAGGATTATTTAGCACCCTATTGGAAATCAGGTGGGAGTTCCCAGGGGTTCTCAATGCCCTTGGCTGGGAGCCATCCACAGCATGGGGCCAGGATGCCCAGGGAGATGTTTCTGGAAAAACACCAGCATTTCATAGAATAGTTCTCCCTCTTGACCTGCCTGTGGTCCCAGAGCTGCTGGAAGGGACTGTGGCACAAACGTGGGAGTACATCCAAGATCTCTCCAGCCAGACCCCCTCCCTCTACAGGCACAGAAGGGAACATGTTGTTGAAGATGTTAGAAGAAAAAAAAAAAAAGATTGCTAAAAGCACAAATGGTTTTAAAGCTGTGCAAATGTGAAATAAGATGTTCATTCCACGTTAAGCTGCCTGGACTTAGGGATAAAGCCACTTAAATTGAGCAAACCCACCTGTCAGACCAGCTCTCTGGGAGCCCTGTCTGCCTGAAATGTCTCAGGATGTTTGGCTACCTCAGACCTGCACCAAAATGCTTTCCTAAAAGTTCCCCAAGAGTTTCAAAACCTCCAGGGTTTGAAGTCCTGGCAGAACTTTACAAATGCATGTTGAAATTATAGGTTGAATATAACATGGGAGGTGATCTACTCAGACCCTTCTCCTTTCCTTTTTCCTTTGCTTCTTAAACCTTAAGACACTATTTGAAATTACCCACAAGTCAAATTGAACTCAACCATAGATTGTGTCCCCAAGAATGAGGATTTTTCTGGATGGCCAAAAGTGATCGCTACACTAAAGTCATCAAATAAATCCATCACTTCTTCAGGCATCTAAGAAAATAATCAGCTGTCAACAAACAAAAAGATCTTCTTCAACAACAGCTGGGAGCTTGTGTCCAGGGGTTCATCCAAGTATTCATACAACTTTTGCTTTGTGGAGAAATAACACAAAACTGGCTCTTCTTGTCCATTCCCACCTTTCCCTGCCTTTTATCCTCCCCGGTCTGTTCAAGGCTGCCAAACCCTGCACCACCGTTTGCTGTGGCTTTGAAAGGATGAGAAAGTGTTTTTAAGTAACAGAGACACTCCTGGATAAACTCTCCCTTGGGAAATAAAATCCATGGGCAGCCACTCCATGTCACACGTGGTTTATGTGCTGCATGTGGAGCCAGGCTGGAGCTCGGCTCTGTGTGGCTCTGCCTGTGCAAAGCCAGCCCGGGTAAAATCAATAGGGGGAAAGGAAGAAAGAAAGAATTATAGCAGATTCTGCTTCTAGTCAAACTCAGATTAAAAAAAAAGAAAAAAAAAATCCCTCAATAGAATAGATTTTGAGGCCAAGACCAGATGCTCATAAAACTTTGATAGCGATAGGATGAGATATGTGTGTGGGGGCTGGTTTGGTAATGCTTCCTTCACATTCGCCCACTCCCTTCCTCTGCTGCCTCTTCCCAAACCAAAACATCCAAGTGGAGCTTTTCTACCCAGGACAGGTTTTTGCCATCCTCCCACCACCCATTTTCATTATTTTTTAAACATTTTGACCAAGCTGGTCTGACCAAGTCCTGTGCCAAGGGCCTTCTCAGGAGCACTCTGTGATATAAATCAAGCCTTGATGAACAGCAAACACCACCCACACACAGAAAGCAGGGGGGAGTTGACAGTACTGGTCCAAGAGCAGATTTTTTTCCATAACAGAAAATTCCTAGGGATAGCTCTGTAGCTTACTGGTTCCCAGACTACAGCATCTCCTTTCACAGCTCCTGTTCTGCTGCACACACAGCTAATTAAGGTTCTGAGTGTCCCTCCTGCATCCCAGAATGCCATGGCCACAGGAGGAACGATTTGCAATTTGGAAAGCTTTCATTTTTTTCCCCTGATTTAGCAGCACCACAATCCCAGAGGCTTGGTGGAGAACACAATGTCTGGCCTGGAGCAGTGCAGGTCTCCCTGCCACCACTGACATCTCTCCCGTGCTGGTTGGCACTGGAAGTGATGTGTAACTCCAGCCTGAGGGAAACTGGGTCCAGCAGGTGCCCTGCTTTGAGTGACCTTTCTGCTAGGCCCAGGTTTTCCCCCAAAACTCAGCCCAGGAACTCCAGTCAGCACACTCAGGGTTCTCTCAGAAACATCATCCCCGCTCTGGTTACACGAGCAACTAAGCTCAGACAGCAACGTGAATTTTCTCCCTCAATCCTCCAGACAAAGTAAAAACCAGCCATGGGAAATTGGGAAATGCCTACCCTTCAGCACAGCACCTGCCTTTCCCTTTCCATGGTTGAGAGCTACGGCTTTTGTTTTCAGATTTGGCAATTTTGACAGTTAAAAATGCTTCTATCAATTGGGAGCAAAACCCAAAGACTTTTTTCTTTTATTTTTCTTTTTTTTTCTTAATTCAGTAAACTGAAAACCCTTACAAATTGCTCCAGGCTGATGATATATTGATTTTCTAAAATAATACTGATTATTCCAATAAAATTGAAATCAATTTTCAAACGAAAGTGTTTTCAGGAGCAGTCAGATTTAACAGCCTGCACAACAGGCACGTGCTCACACGATGGGACCCCCTGAGAAAGGAGTCAGCAGCAAAGGTTTGCCACGTTCCTCCAAGGAAGCCAGGCTGGAATGGGGTGTCCTGCACATCCCAACACTTGGATGTGGCTCCAGAAAAGCAGCATGGTCCTGTGACTAAGCTGGAACTGATGCCTTAAATAGCTACTTAGAGACTAGACAGGAATAAGGGAATAAAGGAGGGATTTATCTGAAAGGCTTTCAGAGGTACACTCTGGGCTCCAGAGGCTCCCCTGCCTCANACACTGGGCAGTGCAGGGTTGGAAAAATATAAAAGTTAAAACCTAAGGCATCAGAATCTGAAGGGGATTCTGAACCAACTCTGCTCTGCACCCTGGCTGTGGATGCTCCGCTGCGATCCCAACAGCCACTTCAGGTGGAAAACACCTCTAAAGTGACACTAAATACCCAGGACTGAGTTGGAGAGGCAAATTTTCCCCTGCAATGGGTCCAGTGCGTGGAGCTGCCTGTGCACTTCCATGGGTGAGCGTCCGACAGCGCTGGTGCTCCCCGGACGTTCCCGCTCCCGGAGCGGCACCGACCGCCGTGCGCCGGATCCGCTAATGGGAAGGTCACAAAGCAAATATTAGCCAAAGCAATCAAGAACGTCAAGTGGAAATTCCCTCGGGAACGTGTCCCCTTATACCCCAGAAATTCAGGTTGGCAACTTGTGACAGGTACAATCTGGCTCCCATATGTCTCGCGCGCGGAGCGGAGGAATGTGTATCCATGCTCCTTCCATCACTGTAACAACATGTCAAAAGAGCCACCTCTCAGCAGGAAGGCACACAGAAACACCACCAAAAAAAAATGGAATAAAACAAGCCCAACCACGCAGCACTTGGCATCAACCCTGGAAAACACAGAGCCCTTGAAGAGCTGCACAGAGAGGAGGATCTGCTCTTCCTGTGGCTTTGCCCTGCCATGGCTCCTGCCAGATCCCAGGACCACCAGAGCTGGACCCTGTTCCCAGCACCTCACTGCAAGCATCACTGAACACCCTTGTTTAGTCCTGTTTTACAAGGTTGACGAGTTCTTTACAAACAAAAACATTTTCTCCTTCCTGATGCTTCCTTATAATCCAGGCTCAGCTTGGATAGGGGAATT
>VZTN01010459.1:30000-92500 GCA_013400515.1 Erpornis zantholeuca
AATGAAACGAAATGGCAGGGCTGAGAGGCAAAGGGATGCTTTTTGAGACACTGCCTGTTCAACCCAAGTCCAAACCCTGAGTTTTTATTGCACAAAGAGGCTTAATTAAAAAAAAATCACCCTGGTAGTTAGAAATTTGGAGACAAGAATGACATGTAAAGAAGCAGAGATGAGGTTTTATCCTTTCAGCATGTGGACACCACACTTGTCAGGCTCCAGCCCATCCTGCCATCTTTGATTTATCACTCAGTTAATGTCTTCTCCCCCAAACCCAAAAGCTTCAATAAGACAATCCATGAGGAAACAGACACCCAGCTTCTCCTGCCTTCCCAGAGAATGCTCCCCATGCCCCTAGACCAGAGACCACCCCGTGATGGGCACAACACCAGCTCCTCAAGCTGGAGAAGGCAGATGACACAAGTGTCCCTCCACCCATTTAGGAGCTTAATTTCAGGCACTTTTTCTCTCTTTCTTTTTTTCCCCTGTTGAAATCATGCCCTGCCTTTCTCCCTGCTTCAATAAAGTTATGTCCCTGGCATAAAGAAGATATCACTGCTAGGAGGAGAGTGAGTTTGTAAGTGGTGTGAAGCTTGCACTACATAAAGCAAAAAGAAATATTTTAACAGCAGTTTATCTTGTACACAGAACAAAACAAACCAATCCAGAGGCAACACACTGCAATCCTTCAAATGAACTCTTTCCCCCCCACCTCCAGGTCCTAAGAAGTTAAAGATTTAACCCCCCCAGTTTGGGGTAGTTTGACTCCCAATTAATCCAGCACAAGACCCAAGGGCATGAGGAGGTATCAGTTTTCAAATATAAATGTGATATTTTCCAAGCCAACATACAGCTTTCCCCTCAAACCCCAAGTTTTTCTACTAACTTTCATGCCCAGAATGAATGTGTTTTGCCCTCAATGTTCAAACAGAAAATTATTCCCACTACACCTCATCCGTGCCCAACATCCAGGTTTTAGCTGGGGTGGCACTGCCTTCCCCTTCAAAGTCTCCCCAGATAATACTACAAGGAGTTAACTGATGGAATTTTTGGGGCAGAATAATGTTGATATATTTGGCAGCTTCTCCACTTTGAGAACTAACTAGTTTGGCTAAAAAAAAAAAAACCCAAACAAACTGTATATTAAGGTTCATCCCAAATATTAAAAATTAAAATGAAGAAGTCTTTTTAGCTATGGCATTGGTAGCTCTTTGTAATTAACCTACCCTCCTCCCCTGAGAAACTTGGGTTTAATCTAATTTTTAAGGGGATGAGGAGCATTATTTATTGGTGTCTTTCAGGAAGGCTGTGGGCAAACACACCACCAGCAGTGGAAGGAGTCCGAAATTTACTTCTCCGTTGTATTTTTTCCTCATGTTAGCTTTGGAATTTGAAAGGTGAAAACTGAGACAATGAATAGAATGTAATCTAAAAACAAAGATGGGGGGATGCAAAATGATCCAGGCACTGAAAAAAAGAGAAAAAAATAGCAGAAGGAGCAGACTTTGAAGGATGAAAGCAATGCCAACATTTAGATATCAGCTGAGGTACATCCCCCACGACAGGCAAAGATGCTGAACCAGATTGAGCCACATCCTGAGGTGTTGGGGAATACACTGGAGCAGTTGCCCTTATTATCATATATCCCCCTCTGCTGAGGGCTGGACAGCTTGGGCCAAATTCTGTGACCCCAGCCATGGATTACGAGGGCTCAGCAGTTCCAGAAATGAAGTGTGGTCTGGGGATTAAGGCACAGAGGGTGTAAAAGGCAGAAGGAAGAGGCAGGTTGTTTCTGCAGCTCTTAGCATGGGCTTTGCTTTCTAAGACTGCAATCCTTGGCCCTGGCAGGAGCACTACAAACTCCATTTGGGAATGAGATGCTTGCTCTGCTCTACCTGACCAGGACTGAGAAGGGCACTTCCAACAGCCCCAAAACACGTTTAATGCAGCTCTGAGAAGCACATGTGAGGATTCTTTCAACACTTCTATTTTGATACTTCCTTGCAAATAGGTGCCTATATTTGTACCACGCCAAAGGAGAACCACAGAGGATTTTTTCGCCTCTTGTGGAGCGAGATAAGAGCTGAACTGAGCAGATGTTTTGCAGGAAACCTCAATTTATGACTTAGGCAAAACCTTGCACAAGCCAACCACGATGCCTCGGGTTTGTTAGAAGGGCTGGAGCGGGGATCTCCTCTGGTTTGCAGCTTTTTACAGACATCTCTCCTCATCAGGCCACAATATTTATAGAAGGCTTGCACCCAGAGGATGAGCCAAATGGGAAAAACAGGCTCCCTTTTTTTTTTTTGTTTTGCAGGTGCTATAATTGTGCCTGCAAGTGCTGCCATTGACACTTCTAACTTCTAATTAGACTTACAAATCAAGCACTGGGATGCCAACATGGTTTCCCAGCCTGGAAGAGCAGTTTCACTCACAGCATTTCATGCTCAGACCCATTGGGATGGGATCATGGTGGGAAGGCAAGACACGTAGGCAGGGATTCCTGGGAAACCAGGAGCTTTATGGGGTCAGAAATGTGTTTATGGCACTACACCACCAGCGAAGCTCAGCACAAAAATTGGGGTGCCCACGTCCCCCTTCCTTTGGGGAATCCACAGCCTTGCTACCACACAAGTCAGACCACGCCATCCCTGCCTCTGATAGCTAAGCATCCCCAGCTCCCACTAAATCCGGTGTCTGCTTGGATTCTGCAGAGCTGGGCCCAGTGATTAAACAAAAGAGAAAACATGCTCAGTCAGAAGAAGGGGAAGGTTTCAAGCAATTCTTCCTCTGGAAGTGAAAATACCCAGAAATAGACTCTTAAAACTAACATGACTTACTCAGTGTAAATATTATGTTTCCAGGGTCCAAGTCTGGAACATTCAACTTAATGCTGTTTCCATTTTTTTATACATGCATATTTATAAAATATTCTATATTCTCAAGCATCCCAATCTCACCATGGTGCACAGCCACAGAGTGGTTATCAATGTCATAAATAAAAAAAACACCAAACATGGTGAAATCAAAAGGTCACTTGCATAACTATCAGGGAAAGCAGCGGTGAAATGATTTACAGACACAGGAAACATAACTCGGCAGCGAGGAATTCCTCTGGCAGTTAATGGAATTAATTCAACGCAGCCCATCGCTGGTTTAGAGAGGGAGCCCCGAGTGAGAAGCAACTCTTTGGGAAGACTGATTCAAGGCCATGAACAACTTGGGAGTGCCTTTAAGAGCTAACCAGAACCCCTGGCGTCAGGAATGAGGTGGAGAAGTGAGCACAGAGCTTGGGGATGGCCTGTGATGCTTCCAAGCATCCCTCACTTCCCATCAGCAGCTCCCGTGAGGCAACGGGTACCATGAATCCCATCACATCACCCTGATGCATCCATGGCATCCCCAGCAAGGCTGGTTCTGGAATAATCCGATTGTTAAACCATTAAAAGGCCCACATACAGCAGGGGGAAAAAAAAAACCTGAGCGTTTTAAATACTATTAGTTTAGTAGTTCTTTCATTTAAAGCCCTATCTCTAAGTGTGTTACAATGTGTCATTTTATGCATGTCCTGTAGTCAAATTACAAACCCGTGTGTGAGCGCAAGCTTAAGTGGCATTTAAAAATAGCCCTGGCTATTACTGCTAGCACATAATAAATTAATGATGGAGCATTTAGCTCTGCCTACAACCCCACAACCTCGTTCCCGAGCGAGCGGGACACAAGCTGCAAAGAACGCCGGCGAGTCCCCGGGGAGGGCGGGCTCCCGAAATTGGGAGCCCTCCTCCCGAATCCCTAACTTTGGCCCAAGAATTGATCCCGGGAAGGCAGCGAAGGGACCTCGCCTGCACTCCCAGCCTCCCCGGCCACCCTCCCGTGCAGCGACACCCAGCACCTGATTTTATTTTTATTTCCCCCCGCCTTGCTTTCAGCTTTGAATGGCAATTAGGAAAAGGTTAACCGAGTGCCTTTCTCCCAGGAATCCTCTTCCTCCTTTCAAAATAACAGCGTTAGCAAAAGAAAATCCCAGATTAGGCTAACAGGTAGGAGCGTGGTGCAGCCCTGGGAGATGCTGTTGGAAGTGGGGAGATTGGGAGAATCATCCCAGCGGGAGACTAATACTCATCATTCGGAGCTGCAGCTGAGGCCCGTTTGAGTGACAGGCAGCCGGGAGCTGAAAGAGCCGCTCATATCCCACAACTGCTGGCATGCAGACTTGAAAGAGATTTATTTCAGGATAATTAGCTGGGAGTATTAAAGGTGGCAGGAAAGATCTGCAATTACTGTTTAGCAAACAGAATGGAGGCAAAAAGAAAAAGAAAAAAAAAGTGTAGGGGGGGGCAGGGGGAAGAGCCAAAAATGAAATTAAAACCCCCAAATACTTCTGCACTTGAAAGTTGTTAAATAATTGGAAGAGTTCAAAGCAACTTTATTGTATTCAAAGTAGGGAATCTGGAGGGGGGGCGGAAGAGGAAGCTCCATCATGTAAAATCAGCCAAGGCTTTTCCAAAACAAGGCTTTGCAAAGGTGAAATTTCCCAACTTATGTGGCAAACAGGAAAGTGCCTCCACTTTCTTCCCTCTACTTTCTTCCAAATTTGCACACTCCTTGGGCATCACCAAAATGTTTGCCCTGGAAATATGCATTTTTGATCGAGGGGAAAAAAAAAATCTACATGCTCAACTGTCAAGAGTTTTGAAGTGAAGTTTTAAGGTTATTTTCTTCCTGCTGCTCTTTCCCAGGCCTGCCAGATTTCCCTCTTTCCAGCAAAGGAGATGTGTTTTACAGTTCCTTTGAAAAGGTGGGGACTGCTGGTAGCAATAAAGGTCCTAAAAGAGAGGCACACTAGAGTTAAGTCTTGGGAGATGAGAAGATTGAATATATGGAGAATTGTTATTAGTTTTCCATAGAATCATAGACTGGGGTTTGGATTGGAAGGGATCTTAAAGATCACCTAGTTCCAAACTCCCAGCCATGGGCAGGGGGGCTATGGAAATAACAACACAGGTGCTGTCTGCACTTTTTATGGTGGGGGGGGTCTGCTTCCTTTAAAAAAAAAATTCAAAAGAAAGGGAAAAAAAAGGGGATTTTCCTTGTGGAAACCAGGCTGACTTCAAAACCCAACCAACACTTAGAAATGACCACCTCCAGCCTGATTCAACATTTCCCTGTATCAGGCTGGGAGAAGCTTTATTCAGCTCCATCCACGTCCCCTGGCAGCCACTGGCATCACACATGAGCTGCTCTGTGCCAAATATAAATAAAGTTCACCCAACACACAGAGCCTCAAAGCATCCAAGATTTTCATCAGGCTTCAAGACTCATTGTTGCCGAGCCTCACGCTGCTCTTTCAAAACAAGGAGCCTTTTCTGCATTCTGCTCAATGATCTACAGTCCTCCAAAATCATCTATTTATTTATGCTCTATTCTGGGATTTGCCCTCTGTGATGAAAAAAAAAAACCCAACACTGCTTGAATTGTGTGGAAATACCAGGCTCTCTTGGCCCACTTTGGGGAGGTTAGATAAAGACTGGGAAAGGCAAAGCGATTTTTAGTTGCCCAGCACCAGGCCCACAAGGGAAGAAAAGGAAAAGCCAAATAAAGTGATGAGATGGGGCCTTGCTGCCAGATCAGTGCTTGCTATACACAACAGCACACTTGGGTTAAGAAAAAGGGCAAAATCAAGAGTATATTGGGTAAACCTGATCAGGGTTTTTTTTTTTTTTTTTCATTTTGATTAAAAAATAAACAAATTTAAAAAGCCAAAAAATAGCCAAAATGCACTTGGATAAATACATCCATTTCAACATGACTTTCACAGGGAAAAGTTTCCCAGCTCTAGGATGAAGCTTCTGACCCGAAGAAACAAGGTAAAAAGTCATCCCAGAACAGCCGAAAGTGAGGCATTGAGGACATTCCCCTGGGCTGTGAGAAACCCAGATTCCAGTCCCTGTTTTTCCCTGCCCGACATGGCCAAGGGCAAGCAGGGACTGACAGAGAGCTGGGGTGTCCTGCCTCTCCCCAGGTCTCCTGCAAAACACTTCTCACCTTTATGGCACTTCCGTGGAAAGCCCTCCCAGCTCCATCTCCCCACCGCACTCAAGAGGTTAAGGTGAGGGTGGGATTTGTGAAATGAACAATTTATCTAAGGTAAAGGTCCTCCCTTGGTGCCTGTAGGAAGTCTCTGATCTCTGGGATGCAAACAGCTCGTATATGATTTGTCTCTAGTGCTCTGGAAAGCAAAGCCTGTATCATCCTTGCTTCCCAGGCTGTGATCCCAGATCCAGCAGCTTCATCCTTCACTCCTCACGTCGCTTTCCCAGAGGACATCCAACCCAACTCAAACCTCCCACAGCAAAGTCAAATCATGAGCAGCCCTCATCCATAATCATCAGCTACATTATTCCTAGCATCCTCCTCATGGGAAAACATGTCCATAAAGTGTCTCTCTCTCCTTGGAAAGGCTTTCCAGGTGACGATGGAGGAAATGCCATGGATCTGCTTCCCTGCTCAGAGAGGCAAGGTGAGGGCACATCACCCTCCAGTGCCAGAGCCATGATCCCACCAGCCAGGCACAGTGGGCAGTGGTCAAGTGGCCCCAGATGGGCACCACATGTCAGGGACCCATATCCTCACCACCCTCTGGCCTGGAGAAACCTTATGGATTTCTCTGCCTCTGCTCCCCAGTGTATCAGCCAAAGGATGATTCTCTCTCTTCCATTCTCGGGCAGATTAATTATTTAATATTTGTAAAGCACTTCAAAGATGAGAAATGTTAAGCATTGTTATTACCCACATCAGTAGGACGATGATGGCTTTATCTCATCCTTATAAACTTCCCGGGGAAAAACAAGAACTTAAAAACTGTCTCCAAGCACCAGAGGTGAGGGAGGTGCTGTGTCCAGCACAAGTCAGATGCAGGCAGAATTGGCCCCTCTGCACTCAGAGTTAAAAAATAATGGGAATAATCAAAGATACCTGGTGGTGCTTGAAGCATGTCCCTGTGGTTTGCTTGGGAAGTGACACCCAAAGCAGCCTGTGGCACCCAAAGCAGCCCTAGGCACTCCACAGCGAGGAGATTTTCTGCACAAAAGCTGGCACATAATAAAAAAGCAAGAAAATAAGGAATGCTCCTCCAGCGTGCAACTTCCTCCTCCTCACCAACACCCTCCACACACACCAAAGGTTGGGGGAAAACCACGTCGCACTTCAAAAAGCACCTGTAAATATTCATGTGGTCTGTGTCACTTAACATCAGCACACTCATTTTCCCAGCTTGGCCCACAACCTGTTCACACGTTAAACTACTCAGAAAGCACTTTCTTTTCGCTGACAGTCTTTGAAGTAAATATAAAATATAAATATTTGATTTTAATGGGCAGAACCACAAGCACAGTTCTTCTGGAATACTTGGAGTATTACACCAGAAAAATAATGCATTTTTAATTAGGCTTGAGGTTCCCATCACTGCTTTCCCAGCTTGAGGCAATTACTGCCCTCCTCCACTGCCCAGCTTTCCCTTTGGCCTCAGTGTCCCTCACCAGATAGGAAATAATCAGTCTTTACCCATTTCACCATGCTAGAGCTCACATTTATGAAGTGCCTCAGCTGAAACTGTTTAAAACACACATAGGAGGACATCTCCATGCGAGTGTGCAGAAACTTCCTGGGGTGACAACCAGCTATAAACACAAATCACATGATTTTTATAATAAAATCTATTAGGAAGAGGCAGAAACACAACAGACTACAGATTTCTGGGCTCTATTTGAATGTGACAAACTTCAAACATGTTTCCTTTAAATACTTCCCAACGCCCCAAGCCTCCAGAAAAGGTGGTTCTCCTCCTCTGCTGTTTTGCTCACCTATTCAGTGCCATCCTCTTCATGCTGTGCTAACAAAATAACAAATTTTCAGAGTGCCAGGTCCTTCCCTGTTTCTCCAAGTTGACAGAGACTCAATCATTAATCTGGGCATCGTATTTAAAACCTGCACCTGCCTGCTATAGGAAATCCATGGATGCTTCTTGTTATGACAGATAATACCATGATTAGAGATAATTTCATTATGATAGATAGTATTTCCAAAGCAGAGCCTCTAGCCAGAAAAATAAACTGTTTAGCAAAGCCACTTCTGTTCAGGAGTTCAGCTGTTTGGGATTCTGGGGTCAAGGGGAGAAGCATCTCAGCCTGGTGGGAGCTCACATTGGCTGGATGTCACAGGACTGCCAGCTAAGACAGAAGCCTTTTTACACTCAGAGGGTCTCCTTGGATTGGGGATGAGCATTGTGATGGAATCACAGAATGGATTTGTTTGGAAGGGACCTAAAGATCATCTAATTCCAAGCCCACGCCCTGGCAGGGTGATGTGTATAAATGTATATTTACATTTGTAACCCACAGAACTTGCACTGAATCATTTTATAACCAGATAAAGAGTGAAGAAAGATACATTCTACCTTTTTCTATTTGTATTAAAAAAAAAGTTATACCACCTTCTCCTACAAACAAGTACATTTTGATTTTCTCATACCATTTGTGTCTATATATGGGAAGAAAAAAATATATATATGTGAGATGCAGATAACTTTTGAGATGAAGACTCATTTCCCAGGGAACCCAGGTGATATTTTCAAAAGGCTGGTGTAACCCATACCCAGAAGGCCAGGCCCTTACTGGGGAGAGAAATAAAAGGGGGTTTTTAGGAAGTGAAGTGCTGTCCCTGTGGCTGCACACCAGGCTCGTGCTCACTCCCAGCCATGGCTGTTCTTCAGTGGGAGTTGTCACTCCGGTGCTAATAAAATGTGATGGTCTAATTGTATTAGCAATTTCCCATCATGTTATATTAATATGCATCATACTAGTATCCATTTGCACTAATGTGACATGAAAGGCAGTAATTTGATTACTTTTTCCCTATGATTATGGGGAGGGAGCTTGGCCTTCTGGATGGGCCATACTCCAGGCAGTCAGAGCCCTGAGCTCCCAGTCCCATCCCTGTCCCCAGCACTCAGCTCTGCCTCGAGGAGTCACCCCACCTTTGGGTGTCTCAGTGCCACAGCTGATAAGTACACAGCTCACAAAGTTTTGGGGGAATCTTGAGTTAAAGCAGACACTGGACATGGGAAGGATGGGCTGGAGCATTCTCCATCCATCATGGTGTTTTTCCTGCATTTTCGTATTTCCCAAAATCCATAACCACCTTCTCCATTAAAATGGATGGAAGTTTTCATAGAGGGAGGGCCTCACCTACAGCCTGACAGTGCACATCAGTGATGCTCTCCCTGCTCATAAACAATGTATTTTACAATACTTCTTCCCTCTTTCATGGACAAGCCTTCCAGAGCCCTTCTGCTACCACATTCCTTCTGCTGTGCTCCTTAAAGAGGCAAATAGGGATGCAGAGGAAATTTGTGTCCTGCTGCTGAATTTATTCTGCACATTTCACCCCAGTTCCAAGCTCAGGGTTTGTTTTCTGGCAGCCTTGAGCAAACACTGCAGTACCAGTGTGCCAGGCCTACAGCTGGAAAATGGGAATGATAATTTTTTTTGTGTCCTTCTTATGCTTTGCAAGGTTTCTTTGTGCCTTACTGTGGCTATTTGCTGCCACTAAGGTAACCTTGGCATGTTCATGGCACAAACATCCTCTCCATGCCTGCAACCTTCAGAAAACACACCACAAACTCATGATGCAGTCACCACTTATTTTCCTAATTAACGAGCTGGTAGCACCGGGAATATTTCTTCAGGACCACTCACCAGAACAGGAAAAGGAGGAGCTGGGCCCAGAGAAGACAAGATGTGCCCCAACCCTGAGCAACCTCAAAGTGGCCAGAAACTACTTTGATGTGGCCACATGCCCACCCCACAGCGAGGATTTGTGTTAAATCACGCAGGTTTGGATAGTCCCAGGCTGCTGATTTGCTTCCCTGCCCAGAAGGATAGTCAAAACTCATCCAGCAGCTCTGCTTGCTGTGGAACAATAAACCATGGGAGAGCACCATAAATCCCAGTAATGTGCTCCGAGGAAGGCAGCCGCTCCGAGGTCAGAGCCAGAGCTTCCTGGGAATTTTCAGATGAGAGATTTTTCATCAGAAATTGCTGATTCACCGAAACTGAGGCTTTGCCATACAGCAAACCAATCTCGCTGCAGCTTTCATTAGGGGAGATCTCCCTGGCCCCAGACAGAATTAATGACCACAAAAAGAGAGGCAGAAGTCTCCTCTGAAACAACCTGCAGCTTTCACCTGGCCCACGAGGGACCAGCGCCAGCAGCATCCTACAGATCCTATTGGCCCATGCACACCAGGATAAGGCTATCCCATAGCTGCCTGAGTAGCTGAGCCTCCCCTAAGGAATGAAATACCTATTTACTCTGAGAGAGAGATGCTCTGGACCAGAGGTCTCTGCGAGGATGTGAGCAACAGGCTGATTTCTTTAAAACAAATGCCCTCACTGCCTTTTTCCTTTGAAAAAATCCAAGGCCCACCAGTGATAGGTGCACAAAGGTCAGTCCACAGGCAGGGGTGGATTGCAGCTCCGAGCACCTTTCTGTGCTCAAAGGAGAGGGGAAAGCAGTGGCAGAGCCAAGAACCTCTCCCAACTCCCGCTGGGCTATCGGTTGCTACTGGAATAAATCAAAATCAGTTATGGGAAATGTAAAATTATCATTTGGAAATCACTCTCTCTGAATAATTCAGTCATTGACTTTCACATCAAACAACCATTCCAGCCACCCACACACGCAGTTCAGTCTCCTGCTTAGTTTTAAACTCTCTTTAATTATCGGCATTAACCTATCACATCACTATTCCATCCTTATCCCATGCCGGGGGAGGGGGTGGTCGTTTGATAAAGCACAACCATCTGGAAGACTTTGAGCTGTCCTTCTGCTCCTCCTGCCCAGCCTGGTGGGGCAAGGACACCCCAGCTGCAAGTGCACATCCAGCATCTCTCAGAGCCTTTCCAAAGGGAGAGCAGCATGGAATCACAGGACGGTTTGGGTTGGGAAGGGTCCTGAAATATCATCTCATTCCAACCCTCCTGTCATGGGCAAGGATATTTTTCACTGGACAACGTTGCTCAAATGCAATCCAGCCTTGCCTTGAGCACTTCCAGAGATGGGGCAGCACACTTGCCCCAACCCCATCACGGTGCAGCCTGGCAGGAGCTGCTGGTCCCACATCTCCCCCAGCCCCAGATAAAGAGTTTCTCCAAATAACACCTGCTCTTCTTAATACCTGCAAGGCATCCCAGGATGCCCAGGCATCCCCTTTTAGGCTGTTTTTCAGGAAGCCTCTCATTAAGCAGCAAACCAGAGCAGCTTTGTGTCCTCACCTTCTCTCAGGGTGTTAATCACATCCAGCAAGCAGGACCCCAGCACATACCCCAGCCTCAATTAACATCCCTCATCTAACTCCCCAAAACAGCCACAAATATAAAGACTATATCCAGAGAAAAAGTTTATCCCTTTTCCCCTAAAGTTACCTTTGACAACATGTTTAAGTTAGTTTCACATTTTATTTGTCTACTGAGCTCCCAAAGTTGGGAAAATTAGTATTGTGCGTGCGGTTTGATTTAATTAGTAATTGGGGAAATAGGTCTGGCATGTTTCATGGAGGCTTGGGGAAATTGTCAATTAGCATTGTGTTAATTGGTGTCTGCTGTCCTTGCTTTTTAGTTTTTAACCCCTTTTACCTTGTTCCCACTTTTGGTATGTAAAAATCTGGCTGCTTATTATTCTTTAAGTAAAGGATTAATTGCTTGAATTCCTGCCTGTGCCGGGTGTCCTTTTTCCCCATGTGTAGTGGGATTTGTGCACCTCCTCCAGGCACTGGTTTTGGACACTGGGGTGGAGTTATCCCCTGACCTGGTGTCACCCTGCCCCGGGCTGGGATCTCTCCCCTGCCACCAGCACCAGCCCTTCTACCCAGCTTTTCCTCCCAGGGCTTCCTTGCCTTTCCCCTCTCTCGTCCATGCCATTAATCACTCGCTCCAACAGGCACCAAAATCACCACAATTTAGCGAACAAAAATTTGAGTAAAGATGAGCAAAAAAGAGAGAGTTTGCCACAAAATGACAAAAGTGAACTTTGACAGGTGAAACACCATCCAAGGAAAGGGAAGGATATTCCCTTTAAAAGCTCACACTGTGCTTTTTAATTTGCTGTGCTAGACATCCAGGGATAAGCCAGAGGTTTGCATATCTACCTGATGGGAATAATTAATTAATTGTTAATTGTTATTAATAACCGAGGTCCTGATCTTGCAGACAGGCACGCAGACACTTAGATTTAGGACATCCATACACACGAGGGTAAGGCACTGGCAATCACTTCCAAGAGCGATGATCCCAGGGCCTGAGAGCTTTTTAAACACACACAAATTCCCAATCCCTGTGGAGCATCCCATGGCAGAGGGATGGAGGAGAGCAGGATTTGTGAAGGCACAAATGTTTCATTTCAGCACCTTGGCTGGAGCATGCCCATCCCTGCACAATTTTGGGTGCTCAGGCAGCTGAATCCCACCAGCCCAGGCCCGATCCCACACCCAACTCCTCAGGCACGGCTTTGGGAAGAGGCAGCAGCAATGCCCAGGGAGGGATGTTCCCAAGGGTAGGGCAGGGGGCTGTTTATGCACCAGCTTGGCAAGGAGCCAGGAGGAGCAAGCAGGTCTCAAAATTATTCTGAGCACAATTAAAACACATCTTTCCAGGCAGAGGCATTTGCATGGAAAACAGCGGAGGAAAACTCCCTCCTTCGATCCCCAGTTTGGAGGGGAGAGTGACATCACCAGGTTAAATTAGCTCAACAGCCCCAAAAATCGAGCTGGCAATGGCCTCAGCCTTAGGCTTCACATTTTTCCTGGTGATTTCCAGCCAACCAGGTGGGCATGGAGGAGGTGACCCAATCTTGGAGCAGGTATTTTTGGAACTGATGATGCCCAGAGCGACACAAACAGTGAAATATTAAATCATGCTAGACACAGTCAACCAACAACAAGCAGCAGGACCTGCAACCCTGAGCAAGAAAATCTGCAGAAGCACCAGTAAAAGATGCTGTTTTCCAGGGAAAACTGCTGCCAACCACAGTGATCCACCTGAGGAATGCAGTAGGGGAATTGAAGGAGTCACCACCATATTTGAGGGGGTAAATTCAACCAACCCATGAGAAGGTTACAGGGGTTTTAAATGGTATTTGCATAGAATTAGAAAGTAATAATTAAAGTAGTGAATCATTTGGAAGGAACTACACTAATACTGTCTTCACAATAATTATCTCACCAGAATTTCAGAGGCTGAATTATTTTCTATTGGATTTACAATTAATTTTGTAAAAATAACAAATCCTCCTTAAGAGGGACCGTGGTACTATAATGATAGCACTTGAAAGTGCCACGCAGGCATTAACCAACTGATCATCCCAACACTTCTGTGAGGCAGGGAAGCACTCTTAGCTCTGTTTGGGAAGCATGTAGATAAGGGAGTCGAGCTCAGCTTTAAAGCAAAGCTGGGCAAACTTGTCCCAGTCATCTCAGAGATATTAATCACCTGGAGTACCCATGACACACATTTGATCCAATGCCAGTTCAAGACTGTTTCGGGTCCTTAGCAAAGCAAGAATTAACATCTCTGTAGGAGTTCAGGTGCACCTACCACAGCATCTCCATCCAGGAGCAGCTGCTGTCAGAAATCTCCAACAGCACCTTGGGAACCAGGGCCTGCTCAGAAATACACCTCACAGGAAGGGAGGATGACCAGAGAGGGCAAACATAAACAGGAGGATGAACCCAGCTCATTATGGGCTTCTCTCAGCCAGATCTTCAACAAAAGATGAGTCTTTCCAGAGGCTTGGAATAACTTATCCCAGATTAAAGCATCTCCCTCCAAGCCAGCATCCAGGACTGCAGCTGTTGGGGAACACCTCTGGTGATACCCAGAGTGTCCCACGCACTCTCCCAGTGTTGACCCTTGGGTTATTCTTGGGTAATGGCAGGGCTTTAGAAGCTGAGCTGTGGAAGGGATCACGGATGTGCTCAGATATGTATTAATTAGAATTCCTGCACAGTTTTCTTGTGTTAATTATAGCTTAATTTGATTGCTTAATAGCTCTGGTTTTCGTAATGTTTAGCACCTGTTGTAAATTGCACAAGATAAATTGTCTTCTAACATCTACACTGTTTACTCCTAAAATTTTTCATTTCCCTTTCAGCTCCTGGCTTTGGGTTTGAGCCATCAGCTTTTCTCATCTTTGGCCTTTTCACCAAAGAAATCTCTTTTCTTTCTTTCTTTTTTTTTTTTCCAGTGGGCTGTTTAGCCACCAAAGGGGATTTCTGTTAAACACTTTCCCAAAAGCAAGGATTTTAAAAAGTAATAATGGGTAAAGAGGAATATCCCCACACCACAGAGGATGAAATGCTGACCTGTGGTATTATACAGACTTTCACTCATGGGTCATCCTCTTTCACTGTGGTTGTCCCCTTCTCCTTTTTCCAAGGTGAAGGGGGGACGTTCATCCTTCTCTTACAGGATTATTAGACAGAAGTGGAGGCCCTGCATCATTAATTGATTTCTTCCATGCATTGTGCTATGATACAATTTTTCAAGGCTGTGCATAATTGTGTTCCCTGTGCCACTGCTCTGTGTTCTGTCCTTGTCATATTGTCATTGAAGGCTGATTCCACCCTCTGTAATTGGAGATGTTCTACTTTTGGACAAAGGTGTGGGGGCAGCTCAGGGGAACAGCGCTGACATTTACTTCATCAATTTATTTTTATTGTTCCTACATTTATTGCAGCTATAACAGCCCTTTAATAGTTATATCTCCTCCCTGTAGGGTATTCTGGTATTTGAAATTTTTTTAACTCATTTGTTCTCATAGATAACAGTAAAGTGCATTTCACGCTAACCTTTAGGTTTCAATCTTCTCTCTTTCTTTGGCTCTGAAGTAGTTGCAGCTTTAAACTTTTACTGCATTACCAGTCTAAAGGCCACCACCACCGAGTCCATTCTAGCACTGGAGTAACCACAAATTAGTGGTCCTGAAAATTTCAGGGAGGCGAGTCCTAAACCCTGAGTGCTGCTATTACCATAATTCAAACTTGGCCATCCTTTTAATAGAGGGGGAGAAAAATACAGTAAATACTAGCATTGAGTCTCCTTTTACAGTCTCCGGTCAAACCAGGGGTGATTATTGCATCTTTACGACTGCCAGCGTTACTGACTCTGCCACCTCCGAGCCCTTCAGCACCTGCACAGGCAGCAAAGGGGCTCAGTGCTCAGACAGAACTCCATTCCACAGGTTTCCCTGTGTCCTCTTCCCAGATGGACTTCTTCCTCCCTCTCCAGTGTTATCACGCTTGCTGCTCAAGCTACAACTAAGCAGCGCCACGGAAAATTAATTACTTTTGGTGATTGGCTCGTGGGTGGGTTTCATGGGGGGATTTTTGCTGTTGAGAGGTGTTCTGGTCAAGGAGGAGAGCACACTTTGCTGTAAACACCCAAATCTGTGCTGCCACCACGGGAACATCCGTCTTTTGTCCTCTTTTAAAAGGGGACAAAACCATTTCTAACCCCACCCACCCAGCCCTGCTCTCATTTATTGCACAGAGATGCTCTTCTTCCTCAAAGCCTCTTCCCTTAAAGACACTGCCAAGGAACAGCTTAATTAAAGTGGACAGAGACATTTGGAGCAAAATTAGGCCATAGAGATAAGCTAGAAATGAGACAATAAAGGAGAGGGAAGAAGTGGAACTGCAAAACTTCAGCACCCACCCAACACTGCCCACTGGAGGAAACAGGATTGATCACCTGGCTCAGCATTCCCCCCAGAATGGCCCAAGAATACAACTCCTTGTCTTCCAGGGAGAATTTTTCCTGATCTCTGGCTTTTTACATCCTCATTTTTCATGCACCAAGTTGAGTTCATGCACCCAAAGGAGATGCTGCAGCCTGGAGGAGTCCCATTCACTGAGGGCAAGGGCAGGGAACCACCCCTGACAGTCCCAAAAATGTAATCTATATTTGAAATATTGCAAATTTTCCATTTACTAGAACAACAAAACCAAACAAACAAAAAAATAATGTAGAAGAAATACTTTAAAATAAAAATTCAAGTCTTCAGCCCTACCCTTCCCCTGTGTTTTAATTTTGAGCTTCCAGACACACATGAAGGTGACAACCCTGTGGCTTCCCCACGTGAAGCAACCTGGAAATAACACAGGGCTCTCCTAGATGGACCATTACTTGCCATTAATAGGACAAAGAGCTTCCCTCACTGTGATTAAAACTAAGTCTGGAAGAAACAAGTGTAAAAAAATTCAGTGCTATTAGTTGAAGCAATATTTGTGTATTTGTTTCTCAGGAACCTTAGTGACACTTATTTACCAAAAAAGCCACAAAGGAGGAAGGTAAAAGGGAGGAAGGGAGCTTCAGGAGAGGCTTGCTCATAATTTTTAGACTTTGTGGCACCTGAACACTCTCAGGAAGTCATAAAAAATAATTTCATGTGAAAAGGGAAGGAGGTTTTCCAAAAGCTTCTGAGAAACAGACAAAAGGAGTTACATTAAATTGCTGGCATTGCAAGAGCTTATACTTTCAAGTCAAAACAACTTTTCAAATATTCAGTTTGATAACTTGAATTCAATTTGAGAACTAAGCAAGTTTAATTTTATTGATGATACACTCGCACTTAACTTCAAGCAATTTTTTTTTCTTTTAAACAGCAAAATTATTTTCTGAATTTAGGCAAATCTTGCTGCACATTCAAGCAAAGCAAGAAATTGAGTGTGGAATTTTCAGGCACCAGAGGCACTGGGATCTTGCAGCCATTCCCTGCAGAAGTTGATGTGGAGCAGGCGTACATGGCAATCCCCTTAACCATTCACCCACAAAAATAATATCATTTATTTTAAAGTTTGGGATTGTTGTTTTTTTCAGGTTGGTTTTGTTTTAAGTACATCACAGGTTCTGTTCCTCCTGAACATCCCAGTCTGATGGGAAATGTTACAAAACTCAGAGAGCTGAAGAAGAAAGTGGAAGCAGAGGCAATAGGTCACAGCCAGAATCTGTAATGAGGGGAAATGGCCATTATAACCATATTGAATTGTTACCCTTCATTCAGGGCCCTGTCGTAGTTTCCATCAGGACCCTCCCAGCAGTTTAATTCTAAAGGATTTAAAATTAAACCACCCAAAAAATGCTGTCATTCCTCATTTGCCCCCTGCTTGCAGGTAGGTCTGTGTTCTCACTTCTAAAACTGACACTGCTTTCAAGCTTTTATTAATTTATTTGGAGGAGATCTGAAAAACCAACGTCACAAAGTTGAAGCAAGCCAAGTCTGCATCAGGTCAAACACTTTTCTAAAGGGAAGTGTTCCAGCTTGGTAGGATTTTTAATTCCAAGGATTTTCTTGTGTGGAATGGTTTAAAACTAGAGTTACAAAAACAAGACACTTTAATGCTTAACTGACACAAAGCTTAGCACCTTGGCTGGGCAGTATTCCTGCCCTCCCAACAGGAATTTCATAGGATCACAGAATGGTTTGAGTTGGAAGGGATCTTAAAGATTATCTAGTGCCAAACTCCTTGTCATGGGCAGGGACACCTTCCACTAGAGCAGGCTGCTCCAAGCCCTGTCCCATCCAACCTTGGTTTCTAGTAAAAGTCTCCATCAGTAGATACTTCTGAGCTGGAGTCTCCCCTCCTTAAATTGTCCCCACCACCACTTCTCTTGGGAAGAAATTTTCCTTGAGACCAAATTTCTCCACAGTCTAACTTTAACCAAATCCACCTGCACCAACCAAGGAGATATTCAGCCTTTTTGTTAAAATCAAACACAAACTTCTAAAAGCTCAGGATATTTCTGCTTCTAAGTGGTTTTGTTTCTTGTTGCTACCTCCTCTTTCACCTATTCTGTGGGTTAGCACTGCTTGGTTTTGACTTTGCAGACTTTGCTCCCCAGTCTTTTTTTATTTAGTTTCCTGTTTATCAGAAGTGATATTCAATTTCACTTTTGCAAAAATAACAACAAAACAAAATCATGATTAGTTTACCTGTAAAAATGACAACATTGCTGCCCCACCACATAGCAGTGTTGTGAAGCTCAGTTAATGCTTGCACAGTGCTTTGAAGGGGACACACCTCACAGTCACTTCAGGTTTGTTTGGGGATTTTTTTATTTTTCTATCTTTAAGCTTGCTGGACCATTTCTGCTCTGAACAGTGCTCGGCAGCACCTGACAGGCTGTGCTTTCAGGGCAGATATCAACAGCAGCAAGGGCCTGGCCCCTGTTCCTGCAGGGTTGGTTCCTCATCCCCAGCACACTCCTTCCTGCATCCTCTTTCTTGGAGGACTGAACCTCCAGAGTGAATCCTGTGGAAGCTGCTCCCAGCACGGAGTGTGCCCCCCATGCCCACCAGGGATAACCGAGCTCAGCAGGGCAGCACTGGGGAGTTATCCTCAACAACTCCAACCCTGCCGAGTTTCCCGTGCAGGAGCAGCAGCCACGGCACACACTTGGAGCACATAACTGCTTAGGAACATCTCAGACCTGTCTTTCCCTTTATGCTACACATACCTTTCCTGCTTTTTTTTAATCTATAATTTATTACAGATTTCAGTTGATGGGGTGCTCGCTGTGCCGAGCTGGAACCTCCTCATGAGAAGCATTTCCCTGGGCTCTGCAGAGCTCCCCTTTGATTGCCACACGATTAGTTTGTTCAGCTGATGGCCCTTCCTCTCCGAGATCCTCATTGTGTCTCCTGCCTCCTATGCAGTTCTTAAGAATTTAAATGAGCCATTTTATGTCTCTCTACAAGCAGAGACCAACAAACGCAGCCCCACCCTTCTGCTTTCACTTTTAGTGTGCCTAATAAAAGTAGTGTGAGGGTTGGGTGTTGGTTTGTTGTTTTTTCTTTTCTGGGGGTCGTGGCTAATGGAGAATTTTATGCTGTTTCTGACATTGTTTGTGGTGCCTCCCACCAGACTGTGTGCTCCCGAGGATTTGAAAGACGGTGACATAAATGTCAGGGAAATGCCTCTGCTGTGTCAGGTCTAATTGGACATTTGTACTTGGGGGACAAACACCTTCCTCGTAAAATTCAGAGCTCAGCCTCACTCAGGACATGCTCAGAGAGCCCTGCAAGGAAAAGGCATCACAAACAGCACACAGACCAATCCAAGCACCATGTCATTTTTTCCAGCATTTCACTTCAGTCCCCACAACACACACCTCCATCCCCACTCCTGCCCTGAGAGACTTCCAACCCACCAAATAAAGTTGCCTTGCTGTGTTTTACCCAACTGATTTCCAAAAAATACAGAAAATCTCCAAGCTCAAGATGCCAAATTAGAAAACAATGAGGAGAGCTGGGTCATTAACAGCTGCACCCGTGAGCCCCAGTTTGGGGGCACAGCACAGGGTGGTTCCCACACTGCCACAGAGCAGAAACCCACCCCCAGCTGCTTATCTAACAATTATTCCTACAGAGGATGCTCTTCCAAACACGGGCCTCTGGCTCACCACTGGGTGCACCTCTGCCACCTTTTCTTCTCCACTCATGCTTTCCCCTTAAAATAGAAATTTCCCTCCACATTTCAGGTTGAGATGGACACAGGTAGCCCAAGAGTATCTTAATGGTTACCTCTAGTCCACCTCAAGTCTCCAGTACCATTAGAGATTTCGCAGGTCCTCTTACAGCACTCTGCAACTCTGACCTGCCTGAGGAGCAAGAATTCAGTCTGCAGAAAGATCCACTGCCCAAGACCTCCCTTGGACCCAAAGCCAGCAGGTACCAGCAGCCATCTCTCTGCTGGGGCAGGCTTATGGCAAGCCATGGAGTCCTTCCTATGGACAAGTAGGTCATGGAATCATTAAGGCTGGAAAAGACCATCCAGTCCAACCATTAACCCCACCACTGCCGAGTCCACCACTAAACCATGTCCTCAGGTGCCACACACACCCCCTTTGAACACTTCCAGGTTCCCTGGGCAACCTGTTCCAACACCTGAACACCCTTTCAGCAAAGATGTTTCTCCTACTGTCTAAGAGATATTAGCAAAAGCCTTGGCAAGAGAGAGGCACTGGGAGAGCCTCACCAGGGCGCACAACTGCTCTAGAGCACCACTTTGCCCTGTGCCCCCAACTATGATCTGCCTGCTCTGGCCATCACTGTGTGAACATCCAGTATCCCTCAGGACAACAGGAGGGAGAAGCCTGGATTTGTATCTTCACAGGTCACTGCACACTTGTGCAGAAAAAAATAAGTTTGCGAGCTGAAAAAATGAACTCTTAAAATAGTCTCATCTTGTTCTAAATTTTAACTTCCCCTCCGTTGTCCACCCAAATCTGAGAGAGCAGCTCCCTCTGTGGGTTTATCCTTCCCAGCTGTTTGTTTGCTGCCTGAGGGTGCACTGGGGAAGTGGAGGGGGCACCTGGCTGGCACCCAGCATCGCTCATCACCGCTCCCTCACCAGGCAGGGAGGAAGTTAAAGAGCACCACCATCACCACCCAAAGACCAAAAGGTTTGGGCTCCCCTGCCCCCGAGGATAAAATCCAAGAAAACTTTCACTTTCTGGATCCTTATTTGCACAGGTAGCTTGCTCAGCTGCACCCAAGTGCTGCCAGGAGTGCAAGGCACTGCCCGTGGGAATAAAGCTCCGAGCTCTTAGTGAGCACGAGCGAGAGCAGCTCTGAGCAAACAGAACTGAGCAGTGAAATGATCTGAGATCCAGCTGCAGAGTCACTGTGCTCACTGCTGCAAGTGGCTCTGTACAACAGGATCTTGCCTGGAAGAAATCAGGATTTAGTGACAGAACTTATCACTGAGGCGATTACATGGAGAAAATCAGCAGCAGAGCAGTATTTCTCTGCCCTTGCCATGAAGAACAGGTGAATCTAAGTCAAACACACACATTCAATAAGCTTTACCATTCTGAAACCCCTGCCCCCATAAAAATCACTTTCTGATCTTTAGACCAGATTAAAATGGTTAAAGCCCATGAGCCATTCCTTGGAAAACTGACTTCTGAGGGCATGGGAGATGGAAGCAAGCACTGCTCTGCCCTCGCCATCAACAACAGGTCCATGCTCCAGGTGCTCTTAGAAAGTGGGAATGTCCAGCCCCAGCCACACAGTTGGCAGTGTGCACGTGAAAGGTCCTGGGTTCAGTGTCATAAGAGAGGTGAACTCAATCCTGGCTGGATTCCAGGGTGATTACCTGCCACCTACTCGTGTTGGCCTTTGCTGTCCTGACTGCAGGTACCACCCTCTGCCTCCAGCCAGGAGAAGGAGTCTCAGCTCTCCACCTGAAATCCCAAATCCATTTCCTTCACCCTACTGCTGCAGGGGAGCCTGCAGCCAAACTAAGCTTTGCAATTGCCCTCTACCCCTGCAGCAGACACAAAGCCCCAGACCTGGCAGGGCAGGGGATTGCACAGACACAGCTGTGCCTAGGTTGGGCAAGATCCTTTGGGACAAGATCCTGGGAATTAAAACATAAATCTGCTCATATGTTGCCTGCCCAAAAGTGTCTGAGGTCTCCTGTAAGGAAAAGCAGAGAAGTGTTCTATGATGCCAAAAACTGCAGTGCTTTAAAGCTTCAGGGGAAAAAGGATGCATACTCAAAAGCCAAGGGCCAGGACCACTTCTGTGCTCTGAAATTTTCAACCAAAATCCGAGGTTCCCCTTTCTATTCCGAGTGCAATGAATTCCCAGACCCCAGCCACCCCAATCCCACAATGATCCGAGGGTTCCCAGCTTCCCTCTTCTCCCTGCTTTGGATCGGTACCTCACATGCTCACGCATTATTGTGACCTCCCTGCCTGAGGTACGTGCGTGTCAAGGGAGGGGCTGGTGTGATATTCCCAGCCTCATCCAGGAGGATGCACATCCACAGCTCCCGATGACTGAGACGAGAAGGTGCCCTGGGGGAGTTTGCAAGGAAGATGAGCCATGTTGACACAGAGAGGTGGAGCTGTGGGAGGCACCGAGGAGAGCAGTCGAAAATGGATAGGAGTATTTAAACAACAACATTCTCCCCAAATGGAGAGAGCTGCTCCCACCCCTCGTTTTGAGCCTGCACCACGGGGTCCAGATGAGCTCCCACTTTGTTTGGTTGTGTTTTTTTCACAGAACTAAAAACGTTTCCAAAACTACCTTTAACGAACCGAAAATGTTCATTTGAAAGTCTGCTCTGTGGAAAGAGTGAGGCTGGTGGAGGGAAGGAAGTGACACAGGGTTTGCTGACCGGCGAGAGGCTGCTTTTAATCCCCCCTCAGAGAAACCGAGACGAGGTGTCAGAGCCAGCCAGGAGCCCACAGCCAGGCAAGGAGTTTCGGCTGCAAGAACTGACCCAATTTTTCACCCAAATTCTGAGTTTCAGGCTGAGGTACCACCCATGCACATCCATCCTGCCTATCTGAACACTTAAGGCAATGCAAAAAATATGTACAGCAGCAGTTATTTGCATGATTTTGGCCAAAGGATGCTCCTTCACAAGGAGGTGGGAATCAGGCAGGCTGTGTCCATTGGGACCAAGGACGAGGCAAGATACACACGCTGCTAAATCAGAGAACTGCTGCTCCCCAAGCCTAAACTTCGACTTTTCCACTGTCCTGGCCCAGCACACAGGAGCTTTCCATCTCCTAGCCCACTGAAGAAAGGGGGGGAAGAAAAAAAAAAAAAGAGGAGGGAAAAAAAAGCCATTTTTTTAACTGAAGGAAAAGCCATGCCAAGCCCTACAAGTACCGCCTGGCTGGGCACCAGGAAATGTGTAAATTTTCGTGAGCTTGGGCTATTTTGCCAGAAGTCTGCAATGTGTCTGGACACGACTGGTTCCCCTTTGTCAGCCCCGGCCTGACCGACCAGGAAGTTTAAGAGAGAGAGAAAAAAAAAAAAAGAAAAAAAAAGAGACAGGCAGACACATTTCCCCACCCCCGGTCACACAATGACTCTCCTGTAATACCTTTCATTTCTGTACCAACAACCGCAGTGGTCCCACACTTTGGGCTGGGAGGGGAGGGGGCCACAGCTCTTTAATTCTTCAAAACCCAACTTTTTTTCAGTCCCGTGTTTGCTGATAACCTCGTAGCCACCCTTCCCAGCTCCGCGGTGGTTATTAGCTTGGCTTGTTGCTATAAATACCAGCGTTAACTCCTTGTATTCCCCAAGGACTGAGCTGGGAAGAAAAGGGGCATTTAGGCAACTTTTTCTTCTTTTGCTTTTTCTTTAAAAGAAGAAAAAAGCAGACTGAGTTTCACATAACACACATTTAATAGATTTTACCCGGAGTTTGAAGTGAGGTGCTGGAGGTGCCAAACCCCTGCCCAACCTTCCCCTCATGGCTTTGGGCTGGGAGGGGGAAATCCATTTAGGAAACACAGATTTCACTGGGCTGAGAGAGCCAGGACCTGACTCTGCTGGCAGAAAGATCTGCTGCCATGGCGAGGAGGAGGAGGAGGAGGGGGGAAGGTCAGTGAGGGGACACGGGGAGGAAAGGGCAGGGTCCACTCACACCCTTTGCTCTGCCCCAGTGGCCACGCTGGTCTAACCCAGCATCTTTCGGAGCGTGGGGAACGTTCAAGTCCATTTCACAGCTGGGGGACACACCTGCAGAGGCAGCCAAGTGTGGACAGGGGGAAGTTTAAAGAGTGAAAATGCTGCTGTTTCTCACCCCACAGACTCGGAGCCATGGCCCTGGTGAGACACTCAAGTGCCCAGGTCAGCGGGGCCCGAGCAGAAATCGCACCTCCAGCCGGGGGGTAATGGGTGAAAACCCAAGGGTCCTCAGCACCCATGACTAACATGATGAGGATGATTAAAACTCTCCTTCCTGGGGGGTTAATTCAGCTGATTCTGAGAGAGGTGTCTTTAAGTACCAAACCCAAGAACCCGAGGTTAAGGCACCTTAAATATCATCTGGTTCCACTCCCCCTGCCATGGGCAGGGACACCTTTGCCTAAGCAAAGTTGCTTCAAACCCTCCCAGAAGGAAAAAAAAAATCCTCTTTTTGAGGATGTTCGAAATTTTCCTGGAAGTTTAGTTCTAATGATTTTTGATGGTTCTAAAAAGGAACTGCAATTATTTAGGTAGCCATGTAGCCTCCCCAGCCATCGGCAGTGGACTTAATCTAAATTAGAAAGGGAAAAAAACAGACTCTGGAAAAATGCTGTGTGGCCCATGTTGAACCAAGTAAATTGATCTCCAAGAACTTTTGTGTGTGCCTACACATACACAGAAGGGAGGCTTTCCAGTAATTCCAGGAAGGCAAGAAACCTGTTCAAGACAGGTAAAAGGACAACAAAAAAAAAAAGGAAGATATCCAGGTAAACATATAAAAAAATAGCACTGATAAAGACTAGTTTGAAATATTTTTCTAAAAGTGTTCCACCCTAAGAACAAGGCAAAGTGTTAAAGGGACCTCAGAGGCATCAAAGGTTATATCCAAATATTCCCAGGGTTGAGATGCTCTTGAGCAAGTTCTTGAAAGAAGAGGATACAAATTTCTTATTTTTCACAATCAGGTGTTCTCATCACCACTTTCCACCAGCTATCCCTGAGTGAATCCATTCAGTTTAGCCAGAGAAATTAGACCCTATATCCATTAAAACCACCTTTCCCTAGGCACCTGTCCCAGCTCAGTTCAGCAACCAGACCAGAGACCCTTCTCTGCCTCAAAATCTTTTTCACCTCCTGCATGCCCACACTGCCAAGAAACTCCATTTATTCCACTTATCCAAATATTGCTTCATTTACTAAAACAGAAAAAAAGCGAGATTACCCCAAAATCATCCTTGCTAAGAGCATTGAAGGCACCAGATGCAAAAAACATGGCAACAGCAGCTTTCCACCTCCAGGGGCTGTAATGAGGGCATCTCCTGGCACCAACCCAGCCATTTCCATCCAGGATACTGCCAGGCTTTAGGATGAGGGGACAGAAGCTGCTCTTCAACAGCCAGAGAATGACTCAGGTAGACAAAAAGGCTTAGTTTTAAACAGGAATTAAAGTGTTTGCACATAAATTTGCACAGGTGAGGCTTGAGAGGTTTGTGAATGTGTTCGGATGTGCCACCAAGAGTGACTCCAGTTATTCACACAGGTAAAGGAAATTGAGGTGTTCCACAGGGAGAAGCAAGTCTCCCACAGAAGAAGGAGAAGGAAAAGTTGAAGACAAAAAAATGCCCAGCTCTGCTCCCAGGTTTTTCTTTTGACCCCAAAAGCCAGTGGTTTGCAAGTAAAATTTTAACAAATTGATTTCTTCCCTGGCTTATGGAAACATTTTTCACTGCAGGATAGAGAAACAAAATTGATCCCAACTCTATCAAGACACCGCCTGCCCACAGCCAATGTTTCTGGTGGCTTCCTTAGGCTGGCCTGAATCAAAGCTGCCATTCATCCCTGGCCCACTCCTGCACGAGACCTGGGCACGCTGATCCACCATATCCTCGTCGGGAAGGACACCCAAATAAAGCAGGTGCCATTAGCATTCGGAGCACACATCCACTTGCTAACCCCCCTTTCATAGCCTTGTGTATGCCTTGAATCAGAGGGCTAACGAGACAGAATGCTATGAATAAACTGGGTATGAATAAAGTATGAATTCTCTGTATGAATAAGGTCTTGCAGTAAGTGTTCAAAACCCCAGTGCCACCCCGAAGCCTCCCAATACAGACAGGGATAAAGGGAGAACAAGAGTGGCCCAGCAGTGCATCAGCCTCAGCCTGGGGTCCCTCCTGCCAGGGGCAGCTCGGGAGCAGGGATTGTCCTGCCCAGCAAACACAAGAGGTGGTGGTGGGTGACTGCTGCCCACCTCCAGCTCACCTCCTGAGAGCTTTGCAAGAAGCCCAGCCTAGATGGAATATCGAACTCTGGGCATCTCAATAATTCCTTGTGGGACCCACCCAGCTCTCCACAACCCATTACACTGTCTGTCACTACTTGCAAACTCCCTCCACTTCAGTATTACAGCAAAATGGCCTCTCACTCCACCTCTATTACTGATAATTACTGAAAAGAAATATAAAATGCCCTGTGTGCCAACACTGTTGGTGTTCTCCTTGACTCCAACCTTCTCCCAAGTCCAGGAACTTTGGAACCATCCTTGACACTCCAGCTTTCTGTCCCTCCTGTCTCCCATGCCCACAAACCCACCTGTCACCACTTCTGGTTCACTGACAGAGCCCATCCTCACCTTGACCCCACTGCTGCCAAAATCTCTATCCAGACCATAATTACTTCCTATCTCCACTCCAGTAAATTCTTTCCTCCTCTTTCATTTTTATGGCCTTTCCAGAAGGAAGTAATCCAGATCCCTGCTCCTCTCACCTCTCCAGGAGGTGTTTTCACAGCCCTGCCAGAGCTGCACGAGGGTGGCATGGCTTCTCACCATGGATAAGGACTAAACTGCCCCCTCTTCCTCAGGGAAGAAGAGCTCCTATAGGAGCTGGAGTTGTGGGGGAAACTATGTGCTCCATCCCCTCACCCTGGCCTGCCCCATGCACTCAGGACCCTGGACCTCTTGTGGTATCACCAGCTGGAGAAGTTGGTTAATGAAATGCTAAGGGAAATAAAAATAAAATTAGAGTAAAACATTCAAAATCAATAAATAAATAAAAAAACAAAGCCTGATGTCAAAACCCAGACTGAGCAAGGATGACCCTTGTGTGTGACTCCAGAGGTACAAGGCAACAAGGCAAACAACGACCAAAAAGGATCTGGGGAGGATTAAAATGTGGAGCTCAAGAGGACAAAACGTTTGGGAGCACACCTGACTCCTTGGAGCTGCTCTAAGAATGGAAGCTCACAAAATACAATGTGAGCCAAATGAATCTGATGACCAATAGTCACCACGAGAAATGCCAAAGGAGCCCAACTATCAATTTCACAGAGCAGCTCCATGAGAGGACAGAAGGGAGGGAAGCACCAGTGACATCCCAGTGGGGTCCTGGGGGCTCCCCTCAGAGGGACCCCTGTCCTTTACTCCCCAGCTCCTGAGGAGTAGGGAGTGATTAATTGCTGGTGCAGGAATCGATCCAGCTTTACAAAAAGCACGGGATTGCCATTTCTTTGGGAGGAGCCACCTGGAGAAGCTGAAATTCAAAGGACCTGAAGTAATTGTGTTTCTCTGTCTTTTCCTGGCATTTTTAGGTACTGATTAATGCAGAGCCCAGGGAAATCAATAACATTAACCCTTAGGAAATGCTTGCATTTATGTAGAGGATGCTGCATGCACGATGGGCTGGGGTTTATCCTCTCCAAGCAGGATGCAAAGTTGGAGAGGTCTCCTAGTGATTTTGGGGGATGTCCAGGGAGACGAACCCACTTCCCCCCCCACCCACAGCAACCCCTCCAGGATCACAGGGGGAGAAAACAGGTTTTAAAAAGACGATAAATAAACTAATAAACTAATGAGATAAGAAATAAAAACAGAGGCACGTGATGTTTTGGGGGGAGCTCTCCGGGAGTGCCCCAAGCGCCGGTGGCACAAAGCGCCGCAGTCTGTCCCCGTCGCAGCATCTTTCACTCGGGTGCAGACAAATTGATTTGCAAAGGTTGAGGCTGGCAGCTCAGCCTGCTTTGCATAGCCAGCGCTCCCCGGCCACACAATAAAAAGTAGCCTGGCAAACAGAGGCACGCAGCGGGAACTGGCCGGTTCAAAGTCCAAACCCCACACCCCCTCACCCCAGTCTGGTTTGAAAGGTCACTGTGTGTCTGGGAAAATAGTCTCAGGATACGATCCTTTATTAAAGGTCACTATTTTTCAACGGCACTTAACACACACTTGCACACAAATTGAGGCTGGAGGAAAAAAAAAAAAAAGGGAGAGAGAGAGAAAAAAAAAAACCTGGGGGCTGCCTCGCATTGTACATTGTGCTCGCAAGATTTATGTCTTGTGGTCACCAGCAGTAAACACACACTGCTTCAGTATTAAAGTTCACATTAATCCACCCTTTTTTCCCCCCCCCTTCCCCTCCTCCTTTAAATCAGCCTCTCTCTTTGCAAGGCAAACAGTGGCGAGGCAGGACTTTAACTAATCACTTTTGTTTTTCCTCCCTGCTATAGGGTTTACCTTCCCATGTGGTTTCTTCCCCCCTCTAATTCTGTTTGGATGTTGGCTTTGGTTTGATGCGTTGCTCGGAGGTTTTGGGCTGCTGATGTGAGCTTTTTGTTTTAACTCATCTCTGTGCAACATATAGAGTTTACACTATAGAAGGAATACAAAAAGATACTATTAAACCGTTTTTTGTTGGGTTTTTCCCCCTGAGTTCTACAGTCATATATCATGGACATACAGTGATTAAAAACAGAAAGCTTTTTTCTCCCAGACACATCTGTATTATATTTCTTTATGCAAATGCATTAAAAGTAAAATAATAACTCCTATTTTACACACACAACCCCCCATGATAAATATTTTTACTCATTAAAAAAAACTTTTGAAACTCTCTGTTGAGTTAATAGGTGAACCAGTTTTAATGAATATGCCAAATTAATTTCTGCAATAACTGGAAAAATAAAAAAAAGCCCACACAGTGAATTTCACCTAGGAAGCAAAGCATACAATGCTTTGGAGTTCCATTTTGTTCCACAATAATATATTTTTAACCTATCAAAAGCACAACAATTTTTTTGCTATAAAGTTTGTAAAATGTACACGTGCAACTGGGAAAACATCCCAGGCTTATTGCAACACCTCAGAACAAACAACAAAATATTTTTTCAAATATGCTAAGTAAAATTTAAATTATTTTGCATGGCCAGCACCAATATTTGTATAAATACTTGGATCCCTTTGTCTGTTGGGTTTCACTTTGCCAGGGTGGGAATTGTTAAAGGTGAGCTCCTCTGCGGTGCCCTTTGAGACTTTGGAAGTGACCACTTCCAAGCTATCCATCAGGCTGGCATTAATCCAGCCAGACCCTAAGTGGGGTGGCCAGGAAAAGTACCAAGTGGGGAGGTAAAGGGGAAATGAGACAGAGGAGGTAGAAGTGAAACTCTGAGACAGATGAATCCAGGGGCTGGGTTTAAATTTTAAAAAAAAAGTTGTTTTCAAAGGTCACTAAACACACAGGGTTTGGTCATCTTATAAATAGGTGTTTTTTAAAAGGTTTTATGGGGGTTTTTGATGTCTATATGAATAAAAACACAGAGCCAGAGATTCAGACCTCTCATCTCTGGAGCAGCCCCGTTTCCCACAGTCTCGCTGACATCAAGGTGCTCCTGAGGACAGGGAATAAGTGCAGTTATCTGCTCCTGCTTCCACCATCCTCCTCCCAGGACTGGAGTGGGTGGGCTCAGGACCAGCACTCCTACAGGCCATGCCTTAGCACAGTATTTTGGAAGGGTGCTTTAAACCCAACTTCTCTACCACTGTATGTATGCCTTTGGAAAGGGTTAATGCAGCAGTGAAATTAAGAGGAAAATACCAGGGGGTGCCAAAACGTGCAGGAGGAAACAGCAGCTTTGTGGCAGCATCCCCAAAATTGGCTTTTTAGCTTCTAGATGGACCCCAAGAAATTGAAGGTGGAAGAGAGAGCAATGAGGATCTTTCTGCCAGTGAGATAGAAGGGGTTTTGGTAGGCTGGTTTAGTTGTTTGGTTTGGGTTTGTTTGAGGGGGTTTTGTGGGTTAGTGTTGTTGTTTTGGTTTGATTTTTTAATTTAGGTACTCTTGGTTTGCCACAAGACTTAGGGCATTATTCCACCTCCTGAAAAGCCTGTTCCTAATTCCAAGGATGTTCCCAAGCACAAGAAGGGTCCACAAGAATGGTGTTCTCATGCTAAGGAGATCTTCCAGCACCTCTTTGTTCAAAGCTTCCCCAGCCCAGGGCAAGCTGGTGGCCTCAGGCATGGATTGTCCCAAACCAACAGGTGCCCAGGGGAAGTTTCCATGGATGGGATGTCTCAGAAACACCCACACCTCACAAACAGCATCAATTGAGGTGCCTGAGCATCCCACACTGGGGAGCTCTTATGGACAAACCAACGTTCAGAGCCAGCCCAAAACCCCAGGAAGAGCAGAGCAGAGGTATTTGGAACAATAAGGATGCTTCCTGACAAACAAATCCCCCCACCACCACATTTGGTCCCCATTTTCCCCCATCCAAGATCTGCAGGGGAAGAAGGGAGGGTGCAACAAGATCCCAGAGCATTCCTCCTGATCATTTTATTGGATGAAGCCACCTCTGTATGAATTACTGGAGAAGCACCAGGTTAAAAGGGTTTCTCCTTAAAATGCCCAAATACAGTCAGCAGCCTGAGCGGGAATCTCCTGGAAGGAGACCCACACAAGTTCCCAGAGTTGTGAGCCAGAACTTCACAGTTTCAGTAGAACTTGATTCAGAATGAAACAGAAGGTTTTGGATTCAGAATGTTTTGGACAGACAGCACCTCAAAGTCCCCTCTTTACAGATCAATATTGCTTTTAACAACAAGCCAGCTCCTTGCACCCAGACCAATGACCCACATGATCCAGCTTTCCCTTTCCTGGGCAAACAACTCCAAGGAAATCCATTAACCCCCATTACCATTTGCATGACACTCCCTACTTCTGCTGCCGGTTTGAAAAACATAAAATAAAAAAAATTCCCACGTGACTCCAACCTGAATTTAGAAAGATAATTTGGGAAGGGAGAGTGCCTGCCTCATCTCAGTTGTGGCCCTGCACTAAGAAAAAGGAACTGCTGAGTCCTGCTCTCTTCTGCTCCCATCCCACGCTGGGTGACCACAGCCCCAGGAGCCTTCCCAGGATGCAGCCCACCCTGTAGCTGCTTTGGGGAGGCTTCCCAAGATGGGGAAGGGATGCTTTGCTAAGGGTTTCATGCACATCAACACTTCCATCCACCAACCACCCTGAGTCACTTTCAGAGAAATGCAGTTTTTCCTTGCAGAGGGTGGTGTTGATGTGTAGTTCCTACCTGGGTTGGTTTCCCAGACCAAGGCCAGTCACCAAAAAAAAAATCTCATTTTTTGGCAGCAACTCAAGATTTTGGAGTTATCACTTCACTGCTCTGTTCCTCAGTTTCCCTTCTCCCCAGCAGGACTGATAACAGCTCCTCACCCTTGCATAACAGAAATTAACAATTGCAAGTTGTTATACCTTGCAAAAAACCCCAAAAAGTTGCAATACCTTTTATCCTACTCCACCCTTTTGTCCAGAGATCCAGCTCAAAACTTTCCCAACTGTTTCACACTCTTGTTATTGTCCAGCACAAAAATAATATAAAGTATCAGGTGCAGCACTGAATTAAATTCTAAGAAGAAAAGTGGTTTTCAAATAAAGTATTCAAGGACATCTTTTCATGGGCTAAGAAAGGGATGTCCCACTGGAGACCCCGAGCATTCTGGGATCTGCCTGCACTGGGTGGTTCATGTGAGTGGATCTGTCCACCTGCCTAAAAATGCATGCAGGGAGAGGAGATCAATGCACCAAGCTCATTTCTCAGGCCAAAAAAATACCAGGTGGAGCTGCAACTCTTACCAAAAAAAAAATATAAAAGTTTCTGTAGGGTCTCCCCCAGCATCCAGCCTTCCAAAAAACATCACAGGCAGCTAATAAATTGGCTTGAAGTTATAACAAAGTCCTGTTGTAAATTACTGAAGGTTTTCCTTGCAAACCAAGCTCCTTCTGGGTCACAAATTTCCACGTACAAACTTAGAAGCATTCACACGTTTGTGTTAGCTTTATTCAGTAAAAGCAGATCCCTTTAAATGGGCAGCAGCTATTCACTGGCAAAGACCTGCAAGACCATCTCCAATACTGTATAGCTTTGCAGGATGGGAGATAAATGTTGTCTGGAGGACCTTTGAGGGGTTTTTTTTCCTCTTTTGCATCCTTTTCAGGATACATTTCCTTATGCCCTACTTGACTGAACAGCAGATCTTGATGTGGAGCATCAGAAGCCAATCTCTGCCACAAAGACAGATACTATAAATGGCCAAAGGTCTGATTTGGCACCGAGCAAGCCCCGAAATATTATTTTTAAATTGGCATCTATTTTCAGACATGCTTCTTACACTGCTGAGAGAGAATTAATGTCACACTCTTGGTGCATTTTGCGAGCTCGAGCTCAGTGCCAGAGCCATCAAACTCTAAAGTTAATGCAAGTCTGAAGTAAATGAGCCCAGAGCCAGAGGTTCTGGTTTCTGGCAGGAAAACAAATAAATCTGCAGGGCAAATCTGTTCAAATCCTAGCATCCCCCCCTGCCAGAAGATGCTGGGAGAGGCTGCTGTGATCCAGGTTCAGTCCCTGGTGTTCAGACCAGCAGCAGCTCTGTGGCCTGGCTTTTGCTGAGAAAACCCAATGAGAAAAGCTTAATCTCCCTGAGGAGCAAGGTGAGAACTGCCTGTGACTGCATCAGGGACAATGCTGTCTTCATCCCAGAGTTGGCTTCGGTCTGTTATCTGTGATCTGTCAGTACAGATCCCAGTTTGGAGCTCAAAGTCCACATTTTCTGAAGGCAGGATAACCTTCCCTAAGAGCTGGCTTTTAGGGACAAGACAAACCTCTTCCCACCCCCAGCAGAGCCATTAAACCCTTCATTAATCTGCCAAAAGGGACCACTTGTGGCAAAAAGTTTTATGACCCGTGATCAGGCTGGGGAGGAGCACAGGAGAAGGATGCTCAGTGGGCACAGAAAGATGATCATTAATTAATTATAATTTTTGGTCACTATTTCCACAAGCTGGATTTGAACTGGTGACCTCCAGCAAGAATATCAGTCCCCTGAGCCCCCCAGTTCCCCCTCCACAAAGGCTCTTATTTTACCCAGTGCCTCCACACACATCTCAGCCCTTCCTCTCCCTGTCACCTCACGTCCCAGCACTGACATATGGTTGAACTGATATCCTTCCTCCGCTTCCTTTCTCGTTGCTAAATGTCCAGCAGAATTGCACAAAAGCACCCGACAGGAAAGGTCAAGCTGAGTTTCATGCCTGAGGTCTAGGATTACATCAAATTCTCAACGTTCATCTGTCCTGAGCATCAGGCAAGCACTTCCCAGTTTCAGCCTGGTCACAGCCAAAGGAACAGAAGCCTTTCCACATGGGTTTGCCCAACTCTTGCCTTGAAAAACCCCATCAGATCATTCCCACATCCCAGTAGGGAGGAGGCTGGATCTGACCCCACCAGGGCTGCATGTGCAGAGACCTATGGAGCTGCCACAGGCAAAATTAAGATTTGCTGAAACTCTCTGCAGCTCAAGCTTGCAATTCACTACAATATTACTGACTGAAGAAATAAAGCCTGGAAAAGCTCTGAACATTGCCAAGCAGCTCCAGGACTGCTTCAGATTCTGCAGGCTTGGAATTAAAATCAACCTCCAACAAACAAAACAAATTCTAAAAACAACAACAAAAAACACCAAAAAACCCCAAACCATTCTTAAAAAAGCACAGGCTTTTGATGAAAATGTTTAGGAGGAAATCTGACACGAAGGGATTTAATCAAAGTCCATGCAGTAATAACACTCTAAACTTATTGATATGCTTAAGTGGCTCCTAAGCATTCTGCAAACATTGATGAGTTTATCTGTACAATCCTCTCATGGATTGAGCTATATCTCTGGGTTAAAACTCCAGATTAAAACTTCCAGATGTCACAAAGCCTCAACTAGAGCCAAGAATTAAGCCCAGGTCTCCAACAAATGCCTTACCCACAGGTAAGGTGGGCTGAGCTGAGCCAGAGACGAGATGCTTTGATTTGCAGTACTTGACTTTTCCCCAGGTGAGATCTTGCCATGCCCACATTTATCTCACTGGCTGAGGTCTCCACAAAATACTTCTCACTGTGACTCCAAAGCAGAAATATTAAGTAACATTGCACCAGCAACACCCATTTCATTTCATTCCTGTATCTGCTTCCCTAGCCTTTCCCAGAGGAGGTGTTCCCTCCCTGGCTCCCAAGGGCTCAGCATCCACAGCCCCAGGTTTTACTTAACCTGGGCTGACTTCTCACAGGAGAAATTGAAGTCTCTAAGGTCCTACCTGTGCTTCACCAAAAATCTTATCCTTAAAATAGTTACTCAGATGCTCCTGGACCCAAAAGCACTGAGATGCAAAGGAAAACAGTGACTGCCTCATTTTTTGCTTCCATGACAGATCAGGTTTTGACCACGGCTAAAGCTACTGCTAAGGGTATTCCCTATGAAAAGAGAGTATCATTTAAGCAAGATTACCAGGGTTTATAATAATTAATTCAATCTCCAATGCTATGACCAAGCCACTTGGTTCACCAGCTTCTCCTTCAACAGAGGCTGAGCCCAAATCCCATCTTTCCTGCTGCTAGCAGAAGTTGGCCGAGCAAAGCAAGTATGACTAAATGCTGGAGAGAACAAAATCCAGCTTGGTAAAAAAAATGTGGCTGTCACCCTACTTCCCCTTCAGCTACCTGGCAGGAAGGGGCACTCCCAGGAGCTGCAGTTTGGGGCAGATTTCACACAGCTGAGACAGAAAAAGTCTCCCACTGGATTAGGAAAGAAGCAGCAACAAATGGAAAACTTCATTTCTCTAACAGGTTTACTTGCTAATTACTGGGAACAGATGACAAACAGCATCATATCAGAAAATTGTGGGACTAAAGGCTGATCCAGAAATATAAAACCAGTGTCAATGCAGCATTAAAGCACCAGCGGACAAGCTTGGATAGCTTGCCAGAGAAATCAGGGATATCCAACCACTGAGGCAGGTGCACAGGGTCTGTCAGAGAAGGACCTCCCCAAAACAAGGATCCAGCCCCTCTGAAAGCAACAGACTTGTCCTCAGGAAAATGTGCTGCCCACCCCCTGACTTGGCAGGGACATCCTAAGTTTTATTTTCACCACCATCTCCTCATTATCAAAGCTGCATTGCAGCTCAAATATCATTACAGGAAGATCTAACAGCTCTACCTACAAACATCTTCAAGACTGGGAAAAAGACATGAATTCCTATAGTATTTTTAAAAATTAAATTAAATCCTACAGCTTTTGGGCCTGGCAAAGTTGGGCTTAAATGTGTAACATCTAAGAGGTGACCAGCCCTTAAAAGAAGGCATTGTCCTCACTGGGCAGGGACTAGATGATCTTTAAAGTCCTTTCCAACCCCAACCATTCTACAATTCTCTGAAATCAACAATCCACAGCTTCCAGAAGATGCCAGGGAGGGAAAAGCTGTGGCTACAAAGCAGTGCTAGGGCTGTTCTTCCCATGGCTAGGCATTTCAAACTTGCTTCTGCAAACATGAACAGGTTGGGAGTTGTTAGAAATGGTCAGCAGAGCATCACCTGTGGAGTGGCAGCAGACACTTGTGTTACTCAGGCATTGAAAGCAGGGACAGGTGAATTGACAAGGCCTGAGCATCCCACAGGTTGCTGCTGAAGAACCAGGGCTGTGCATCACTTGAACTAATAAAACATGAAATAATTAAGATGCAGATTTTTATATATATTTTTTCCTTTTTTAGTAGTTTACTACTAGCCTGGGCATAATTCTGCTCTCAGTCACCTGAGAGAGAAGGAGCCACATGACCCTGCACGGCAGGTTATGAAAACACCCAGCATGCAAGGGCAGGGAAAGAGCCAAGGAAAAAATAAAGCCCTTGCACCTTTCATGCACAAAGACTGGACAGAAAATGAAAATCAAGATGGGCTTGTGAGATTGAGTGTTATTACTTGAACAATGGGTCTAATCCTGGAATGTGCTGAGCACGTCTCAAACCTTTCCCAGCTCCTCCAGCTGGGGTTGGCATAGTCTGGAATCGAAGGCTGTGCACTCTGCACAAAGAGGAGACGCGGTTCAGGCTTGTCCAAGGTTTTCCATTTTAAGTTCCCACCCACCTCAACTGATAATTTGGGTATTGATTAAAAAAAATAGGAGAGTGAGGGAAATCTCAGCCTTCTTCAAAAAGAAAGGGAGCAGGGACTCACTTAGGGGCCACCCCCAAATGGGTCAATTCTGGCTTTTCTATAAAAATCATGCAAAAAATAGTTTAAGAAGTTGTGCAAGAGTAATCCCCTTGCAGCCAGCAAACTAACATAGGATCTGTTCTCTCAGACAACTAATACACACTGAGCTTCCACTTAAATCATTGGAAAGAGTTACACATGATTCATAACGCTATGGATACATTGGGAAACTCAAGGCACTGACTTCCAGGGTTCTTGCAGATGAACCCATTCCTAGCAAACAAATGCCATTCCAACTCGGGATATTCTATGATTCCATTGCTCAATTCAGCAGACATGGATCTATTGGCCAAGAGAAAGGCAGCAGTGAGAAGGGGAGGTTGCAATGTCTTTAAACCTCAAAAGACTCCAGGCAATAAAAAGCACAGCCTTGACTCACAGCATGGCTGAGGCCAGGCAGATTCCCAGTCCAGCTGGGAAGAGTTAAATGTTTTGCATTTACTTTGGATGAAATTTGCTGAGACAATCTTCCAGAAATCTTTGAAATGAGAAATAGGCATTTTAAATATTAAGATATTTCAGCCAAAGCCCACAAAAAACCCCCCACAACTACATTTAATTCATGTTCCCCTTCCTGATACTGCAACAGCTGCTAAAATTAGGAGAGTTGTAGGTACAAAATCCACAAAGGAGTTAAGATCTCGGTTATAAGCTTCCCAACCCATTATCACCCATTGTGTGATAAACATCTTCCTAAGTAGGCACTCTCCTTTACCCTCAAGCACCTTCTTTAATTGTGTCTTCAGCTAAAAGCAAATCATCCTGCCTCTTAATATCAGGTTTGATTAAGTTAATCTTGATGTGATATCATGAAATAATATTTACTGCTCTCCAATAATTTATGTAAATAGCTTCCCCTTTCACCCCAGCCGTTGGGGATGACAGGTGATTCAGTGCTGCTGCTCCACGCTCACATCTGTGGCCGAGGCAGGCTCTTCTGCAGGGCTCCTGATGGATCGAGCCAGCGTGGTAACAAAACATATGGTCCATCGTGAGGATGAAGCCTGCCTTCCTCTTCGGCCTCAAAACCCCCAACCTGCTCCACAACTCAACAAACGAATGCTTTCAATTTCTTTTCCCTCACCAAGCCTTTAAACAGCTATTATTATTATTATTGTATTTAATGTTGTATTTTGCTGTTAAGTAAGGAAAGCCCACTGCATACACTGATACCCAGCTTCCACCAGGAGTTTCCAACAGGCTGAGATATTGCTCCTTGCTGACTTGAGCTCGAACCAAGCTCACACCACATCACCACCACAGCTCCTCACAGATTTAAGAGCAGCCTGAAGTCAGCCGAGATAAGGAGGGAGATAGGAGGAACCGCACACGAGTAAATAACCACCTGCAATCGCGGGCGACTCGCCAGTGAGGAAGTCCGAGGCAGACACAAACTCCTCAGGGCCTCAGACAGGAGACATGGTATAGCAAAAGGAGCTGACCCCAAACCCACTCTTAGAAGCTGAGGTCTCTGGGGATGCTCAACCCCACCACGGCAGAGCATGTGCTTCGCTTTAAACAAGCTTTAGTAACCTGTGCACTCAGGGTGTGCCTTGGCTTTCAGAAAGCATGTCCTTTGGAGAGCTCCACGTGAGTAGAAGCCCCTCCACCCAAACTGAGGGCTTGTGTGGGGTTGTGGTGATGCCATGAACAGGCAGAGGAAAAGCAGAACAAGGGGTGTTCAAGCAGCAGTGAAAGGTCACTTCTGAGGTGGAAGACCATGACAAGTCCCAGGCTGCATATGAGCTGCATTTACTATCCCATATAATTTCCAGCCCTCTCCCTGCCATGGGAACATCCCCTGCAGCAGCACCAATCTCTCCACAGCTCCAAGTCCAGAACCCAAGTTTGCATGATTTTGAATAACACTTCGAGTATCATCAAACCAGTGAGAACCACAAACATTTCCACCTGATCACAACTCTGAATATGCACTAGACTTTTTTTTTTTTTTTTGAGCTGCATTTTCTGGGCATGCATTTACAAGACAAGGCACTTTGGAGCAGGCACCTATTGACTGGTGGGAGGGTTAGGAAACAAGCCAAAGGGATAGCAGTGTGTTTTTATTCCTCTTGCTTCATCTACTACAGCTCATGTCCTTTCATTCCCTCTTTAGAGGGTGTTTAAGGCTTGTATAACACTGCTAAAAACCCCAGATCTTTTCTGCACATAAAACACAACACAGCTGCTGGAAAGGCACTTTTCCTCCTATTACCTCACTCCTTGTGGAAAACACTTCCATGGCCGCTTGTAACTAAGAATTCCAATTAGTGTCCGGCACAGTGATGATGCCTGTGATCGTGAGGAAGAAAGTGAGAGGGGACAGCTGTCCCCTAGAAACTCGATGGAGATTACCCCCTCATTAGTACCAGACCATCGAAACAGCCACCAGATGGTAACAACTTCCAGTCAATAATGTGACATGTTTTGCAATCACCAAATCCCTTTGCAAAAACAGGGCAGGACGAATCTTATCGCCTGAGCACTTGGGCAAACTGGTGGAAAGAGCTGGAGAAGCTTGGCAGCAGCTCCAGGCAGGGTTTGTCCACACTTGCTCAGCCTGGCAGCGATGGGAGGGAGTCAGGCGAGCGTGAGTGGAGCTCTGTGGGATTTGGGATGTTCAGACTTCAGGGAGGACCATGGAGCAATTCTCATTCCTCCCCTCTTGTGTGCTCTGCTTTCCTCCACAGCAGCAGGAACCTAATGACAATTTCTGTGTCTTAAAGAATGTTCTCAGGCCTATGGCTGGATTTTGGTCATTTCACAGCAAATCCAGAGCATCCCTCAACTTCAGCAACTTCCACTGCACACCAATCTAGCCCTAGGCAAGAAACTGTACATTAGGAACTCCAGCTGCAGGGAAGAGGTGGGCTAGGAAAGGCAACATCCACCTCGTGCAGAGGTTTGCAGTAAAGCATGGTGATCAGTCTTACTCCCAGCTCCAGAGTATTTCTCAGCATTGTGAGCTTGTCTCAGGTCAGCTGCATTCAAGTGAATATCCTCCCTTCCTGGTGATCACAAATAAATTAAAGTGGATCACCTGGAATCTAATTGTTCAGAGCAAGTGTTGTCTCCATGAAAGGCCCAGTAATACTGAAAACACCATTTAAACAGTACTCAGAAATAAACAGAAGAGGAAGTTTAAGAAAGGCATCTCTGTCACATTTTATTGGGTTTGGGGCTGCTGTTTTCTCCGCTCCTTTGCCTAGGACTAATTTCAGACTTTCTGCAACTCACCTGCACATTTCTGCAGGTTCTGACTTCTGATTTCATTGCAGAGGTGGAGCAACACCCAATAAAGTCAAGAGAAAGATTTTCCTCAACATCATGGGGTTTATGCCCTCAGTGGACAATCTTTATACAAATACAGGGAGCTACTGTCACAAGGCACAGCTATAAGAAGTCTCCCATCAAACCTTCAAGTCCACCCAAAAGGATCTCTTGGAGAAAGGCAAACATCCACTCCAAAAGGGGTTGTCCCAAACTGAGCCGTGGGGACATCAAGTTCAGATTACCAGGGGGGTGAATGCCAGGTGTCCTCCCAGGTCCCAGCTGTGGAACTCAAACAATGTCTTCTACCTGCAAAAAGCAATCGCTGATAATTTCTACCTGCTGAGATCCAGGGAGAGGCTTCTTGCACTGCCCAGGAAAAAGGGGAGTTGCCCTTAAGGTGTAAAGTGCTTCTAAAATACAAAAATATCTGAATTTTTCCAGAGCTCTCCTTCAAAAAGTACCTGAGAGCAGAGACAATCCATGGAAAGCAGATAAAACTTTGCACAGAGAGAGCCTTGAAATCACCAAATCCATGGAGATGCTGCAGAGAACATGAACCTATCGGCAGAGCCTCAGGCTGTCCTGACCCCCTCCCACCTGTACCTGGCTTTTAGTTTCACCCTTCGGAGCCGAAGCTTTGGGCTGCTAAAGCTCAGGCTGCATTTTGGGTCACACAGCCAGCTCAAGCAAGGTCTAATCCCAGCTCCTTGGGAGCGCAGCAGGGAGCCCCTCGGCTCTCCCTTGCGACACGAGCAGAGTTGCAGCACTCCAGACCCCTGACACAGCACGTGTGCCAAACCTCCTTAGAGCAGCACCTCCAGGTAGCAGAAAGGGCTCCAGGACTCATCCTAGACTCAAAGAGGTTATGTGATTTAGCGCCCAGCGAGGGCGCGCACATCTGACTCGGCGCTGCTGTGGGACTGCAAGTCCAGGAGGTAGAAACTGCACAGGCAAAGAAAACCCGGGGCAGGGTCAGGGAACAGCCCAGGGGAAACCCAGGGCGTGCAGGCGGGGCTGGGATCTTGCTCCATAGCCCGGCTGCAGGTCCCTGCGCAGCCCTTGCGACACTCGGCAGCGCTGCCAAGGTGGCCCCGCGGAGCCTCGCACCTCCCGGCTTTCACACAGCACACGATTGCTCGGCAAGCCATAAACCTCCCGAAAATGCCATGGAGCTGCACAAAAGCCTTCTCCTAACAGATGATTTGCACCAGCCCTGCAGTCTCAGCAGGTGATATACTGTCATAAAACCCATTCTCATGCTATTGCAAAACTCCTCACCAACACCCGCCGCTGCCCTGCTCGGGTTTTATTTGCCACCTTAGCCGAACAAGGAGAGTACGTTCCAGTTGCACAAAACACAAACGGGGAGCCCTGGGCCATTTTGCCACCCACGCAGGTAATTACACCTCCGACAGGCAGCGAAGGGCTGGGTGTAGAGGATCCAGGCCCTCCCGTGGCTCGCAGAGGCACGAAGACCGCTTGGCACCGGGAGGCACGTCCCACCAGCACCCTGGATCAGGAGCTGGGCGAGACACGAGGTAATTTTTACAGAGTGGGTGTTCATGAGCCTTAAAGGAATTCCCTGGGCTTTTTCCCCAGCTCCAAAGCTCACACACAGAGATTGTGCTTTTTCTCATAGGTTGCTTTGAAGCAAATTTGGCAGGTGAAGATTTCAAGCCTGCGTTGTCAAGGACCTGAATGCCAGGGGAGTTGGAGCTAGATGGTCTTTAAGGTCATTTCCAATCCAAACCATTCCACCATTCTGTGGAAGTTACTTCAATGAGAACCATTCAGATAGTTATAACCAGGTTTTGTGATCTAACCATTCACCAGATTCCTCTTCCCTTCCCAAGATTCTTCCAGATGGACTTCTTTCTTTCTCAGCCCTACTAGGTTTAAAGGCGAAAGCAGTGCCTGGCATAAAGAAAAATAATCATTGGCCTGCTACAAACTTAAATTTATGGAGCTTTTAAGTTCTGGTTTCAGTGACCAGTTCCCTTTGACTCAAGTCCTCCTTCTCCAAATCACCGCTCTCCCAATCATTAACTCAATCTCTAAAAAATTAGGCTTTGTGTTTTCTGTACAGAAATCTCATTCTAAAGAAAGACCAGCATGCCTGCACAATTTTCTTACACTGTGAATGTGGAGGGCACAGAAGAATTAAGAAAAACATAAACCTTCCAAATAAAGAAGAGCCTACTTGATTAGCTGCTAATTGAGAACTACATAGCTCTTAGTACTGACAATTTATTTCTAATAACATGGGGGATACAGGCACACAAAAGGCATACAAGCTGACCTTGTCAGCTTGGTCCTTTTTTTTTTTAATAATAGCTCAGTTGCATTCCACATACATTAATATTATACCCAAGGAAAGGAAAAGACAAGATGAAGTTATCTACAACTTTTGTCTTGGCTCCTTGCCATGACATCCCGAGGTTGATGCGTGCTTGCTGCCACTGGGCTTGTCCTCTCTGGCAGAGGCTTGGGGAGTGGTGGGAAGAACGATAGGAGAAGATGGTGTTGGCCACCCTAATTCTATAATTGACTGACACAGCTGCTTACAGAGCATTACTGCTCCAAGGGGAGTGTTCCTTGCAAATCAGGTTACTTGGAGCAACCCAAAACACAGGTTTAGGTTCACCACTAAGATTTTCCCCAGTGACCTGAGGCTCCAGCAGACAGGTGCTCCAACCCCAGGGGTTGTCCCATGCTGCCCAAACTCCCGAGGTTTGGCACAGCAGGAAAACTTGCCAGATGGACCTGCTGGAACCCAGCATCACCCTAAACCATCAGCAGGGGTGCCTGCTGTGGATTCCCACCCTAAAACCCCAACCAGGCTTTACTCCCTTCACTCCCTCGTGCCCCATGACTCCAGATGCATTGCTTATACAAGACATTTTGGCTGATACTTCTCAGTTGACCACACAGTTATTTCCTGGGGTTGTACATCAGCATCTTAATTTCTAGGAAAAAGTGAGTGGGAAGAAGGCCATGGTCTTGTAGGCCTCACTGGGACATTTCCCAGCATGTTTCTACTCCTGGATTTGGTGCCCCACAAAGAAAAGGCAGGCCAACTACTTAGAGGTCCTCCAGCCTCCAGCTTAATATATTTTTATTTCCAATCCACCAGGAAAAAGGCTGGAATTAGGCACCACAGTTTTTACCAAAGCCATTTCCATGGACTTGTAAAAGCAGGCTCCCAGCACTGAAGGTAACAGGTCCCCATCACAAGCTACCTCTGTTGGTACTGAAGTCAAAGAAAGTTTTACCATTATCAAGGAATTTTTAAGCTTCTCTCCATGAGTTATTACTCAAATAATATGGGGTAAAATTTAGAGTTTTTATTGGTTGTCTAGAAACAGGCATTCATGTACTAAGTTTCACCATCTAATATCCAGCTTCTCTCTTCAAATTTAGGATTTACCTCTAGTGAGATCAACACTCAAAACATTATTTCAGCTCCTGCATACAGCTGAGCATGATCCAGTTCCAGTAGAGAGCTTGAAATACCTGACCTACCCATATTTTGGACGTGTTAAAAATAATCTACAATAAGCATAAATCTGATGGACTGGATTTGGGTTTCAATGTGAAGTTTTATGAGGTTGTTACTTAAAAAAAAAAAAAATCTCTCTGAAGAAAACTTCTCTCTTGGGCTAATTCCCCCCAGCTCAGCACAGCACCAAGAAAAAGTAATTCATCTCAATTGGAGTTGGGACCCAGCTACAACATCTTGAAACAGATCCAAATCTGTTCCCCCTCTTCTTTGGGGGTGAAAAAACATGGGGTTTTGCTGTGAGCCAGCAGAGAGGAGGGGCAGAGGTAGCTCAGATGTGGGGTTGCACCTCAGTCCCTGTGAGGAGGACGAGGTGTTTGTGTGGGGAGTGCTGCTCCTCAACCACACTGAGCTGCCTCATGGACCTCCATGTGCACACTCACACCACGCATTAAAACACAAAAGTAACACTTTCTCAGACCTCTGGATATTTTACTTCATCTCAGTATCACTTACAGCCACCATAAATCAAGCAGTCCACCCCCTCTCCTTCCCTAATGTTTTATAAACTGCAGAAAGTTTGAGTATTTTTTGGCCCAACAGCCTACATATCCCATAATAAATGCCTCTCCTAATGTTGCTTTATTTTATCAATATTGCCAGACTTCTTAATGGGACTCTAAGCTCCTGACTAACAAAATATATTGTCTGTCATATTCTGTATTTACTTTTCCTGCAAGGAACAATGATGCTCTATCAGCAGCGGCGCAGGGTAACGGAGGTCAGGGCCTGTTAATTGGAAAAACACACGGCCTGAGCAGCCAACCCCAGACCCCGATGGATAACCAGCACCCTGCTCACAGCCACCCTTTTTGGGACTGGGGCATCCCCCTGCGAGAGGGGCTCAGGCAGGCAATGCCCCGTTTCTCTCAGGTGGGAAACAACACCCAAAGGATATTTCACAGCACGTTATGGATGGGTTTTTGGGGGAAGGCAAAAAAAAACAACCCTCCAGCCAGGGTAGCACAAGGTTGGCTTGCCTTCAGGAAATGCCTGGTTGTATGCAGCAGCTGTGGTGCGAGTAGTACAACAAATTCACTTACTGAATGACAACAGCTTTATTGGCAAGCCAATTCAATTAAAGCCACTGCAACCAACAAAGTCGCAGGCAGCGCTCGCCGCATAACGAGTATGGAATCATGCCTATGTTTCCCCAAGTGCCCTCAGCCCTCCCTGTCCCTCTGCATGAGAGGGAAAGGGATGAATGAATTAGGCTCAGATGATGGTAATTAATGGCTTGGCTGTCAGAGAGGCATTTTGTCGGCCCAGTGGTTGAAAGCTCCATATTAGAGATGAAGCCCCAGCACTGCTCAGACAGGGCAGCCCTCCTGGCGGCAGGGAGGGGCAGCGCTGGGCAGCATTGATCAGCCTGGCCTGCTATCGATAGGTAAATAATATGTTCATTTTTCACCTGCCCACAACGTCCTCCGGGCTACGGCTACAGGAGTTCTGACACGAGATTATTAAGAAAAAAGTATCCTTAATGCTAAACACCAAACAAATATTCTTTTAAAATATACATAAGATTTCATTTTAGCCTTCAGTAAAATAGATAAAATCTGGAAACTTTTTTTTCTGAACACTAAAACTTTGCTTTCTAAGGCAATGTTTGAGACCTCCCCTGCACATGCATGCATGAGTTGATATGATTTTCCACCATCACTAAAATTACCCAGGTTTCATTATTTTCTGAACCATGACAAATGTTTAAGTGGTGCTGCCCAGCTAAAATGTCAGGGGTACTGCTTTCCCCAAAATTTCGGTAAGGGAAGAAAATGACTCTTAAGTCTCACATATTTTGCAAAACTTCTCTCATTCGCTCATTTATGAATAAGCTTTTTATAAAAGAAAAAAAAAAGAAGAAGAGGGTACTGAAAGCTTCTGGGCAAACCCCTTGAAGCCGCAGAGAGTTTTGGTAACACGGCAGTGGGGTCAGAGCAGGCCAGCACCCAACCCTGCACATCCATGGGCACATGTCCCACCTGGAGCAAGCCCAGCTTGGCTCCTGGCTGGTGGTACCCACAACCACCCTTCCCAGCATCCCCCTTGCTACAAAGGGCACCCAGGCTTCATTAATTCTAATTTTTCTTTCCATGGAAAGAAGAAACCCTATACAGATACCTTCCTGCTCTCTTTGCTTCCTCCTCACTTCCATAGACCCACAGCTAGCTTGACAGCCCCAAACCCCACATCCCTTTTTAACCTGGAGCAGAGGCAAATTGAATTCAAAGTAGTGACCAGGAAGCACAGGGTGTTCTGGGCCTTTCCTCAAGTTTTTTGTTATGAAATTGTTATGAAATAAAATCCCCTCTTTTCAGAGCATGCCAATGTAATTTGCCTGACTGCTTCCCGTGTCAGAGTGACCAATACTTTCTGCGCCTCCGGGAACATAAAACTGAAGAAAAAAAATCACTCATTTGGACACTCATTATGTGACTCGTTATTGTACATTAAACATTTGTATCCTTAAAATAATGGCCTCGCTATTACCAGCCACAAAATCCCCACTTCTCCCTTCAGCTCAAAGACGAGGGCGTCGCCGCAGCTCCAGAGGGGTGACACCCGACACTCAGGGACCATCCCTCTAAGCGGAAAACATCCCTGCTTTGTTTGTGCTGCAGAAAAAGAGGTGCCTTTTCATTTCCAGACAGCATTTCAATATTCATTAAGCAGCAGCTTAATGGCACAATCCTTAATCGCTCCAACAAGGACTGATGAGTGCGGCTCCGGGTCCGCAGGAGTCAAGGATGATGTTTTAATGGACAAGCCTTTATCTTGCCATCCCGGCTGCTGGAGTTACTCAGAAGCTAAAGCCTGGTCCCCTGTGCCACAGATGGAAGGGCAGAAGATGGAGTAGCCAAAATAACGTCTAGATTCCCTCATATTCCTCCCAGGTAACACCACCAGCTTCACCCAGAGCTGCCACTGGCCACAGCAGGATCGCGATGGATGAATCCAGGCTGTGCCAGCTGGGTGGACAGCGGGATGGACACCTAACAGTGCACAGCCATGCCAGCCTGGGGGGTGACACATTGCCTCGGAGAGGCAATCCTGAAACAAGCTTGCAGGAGGCCACGGCCGCCACCAGGCATTTTCAAACCAGTCCGGCCAGTCGTGGCTTTGCCAAGAAATGCATAAAGCTAACCTTTGCTCCCCTTCAGAGGGGAGGAGGGTGGTTTGTGAGGGAGACAGAACAGGACTGCGGTGGTCTCAAGTACGAGGTGATGCAACGAGGTGTGTGAAGGGAATAACAGGACCAGCACATCCTGCATTTTCTTTCACCCACCACAATCACAGGCAGCACCAGCCTGGGCACCCCCCAGCTCCAAATCCTTCTGCCCCATCCTATGTAGGGAGATCATTTCAACAGCAAAGTCCAGCAGTTTGGCACAGCCTGGTCTTCAGTCATCACATTTGCTTCCGCAACTTCCCTGCTGCTTCCCCAAGGCGAAGAGGAATCAACCCGTGGTGTCATCCCTGACTCACCAGCAAGGGAAACACCAGGCACGGCACAAAGCTGCAATCAGAGAGGCTGAGCAGTCCCTCCCTCTCGGCACTTACAAGAGACACTGATGTCTCCAAGCATTACAGTACAGCAAGTTTTTTGGTTTTCTTTTTAGTTTATCAACACTTAGGGACCACAAATGAACTTCAAACTCCCAAGATAAACCTGCCAGAAACACAAATGTTCTGCCCGCTGCAGCATTAAGGTACAGCCTTTCCCAAAACCAGACTTTTAACTACAGAGAAGAAAATAAAAGTACTTCTAGCCAGAAAAACAGAGCAACACACCTTCTCACAATGCATAGCCCAGCCCAGAGCATGCCTCCAGCTCTGGAGCTGCCTTCAAAACAGCCATGAACACTCCTAACACCCAGACTATTTCTCTTGCCCAGATGAAGGGCTCAGCTGAGCCTTCAGTGCCAGTGAGCAGAGAGGCTCATGCACAGCCCACGCTAAGCACTCCCCTCCGGCACACGTGGGAGAAGGAGTGTGATATCACACGTGGAGATCCTCAGGAGATAAGCCCTATCTGCAAAGGGCTGGAATCTCGGCGACAAGAGCACTTTGAAGATACAGGAACCACTCACCTGCCTCGTGGAGAGCAGCTCCCTGGTGAACGTCCTGTCCTTTCGATCGGGAAAAATCCACGGTGATCACGTAGATGAGGTGGCCCCTGAGGCTCAGCATGGTGCCCAAGGGAAGTTCAACTGGAAGCACTTCACTAAAGTCTCCATCTTCTCTTTGCTCCCAAAGCAGCACGGCTTTGCTTCCCCACAGCCAGAGCTTGCTGGATACTCACAGTAAGCTGGCACTTTTAAGCCCCCGACTTGCACAATCCCAGGGGGAGTTGGAGCCCAAAAATGTCCTTTTTGGGGCCAGATAAATTACAAATGAAGACCACAGGCAGTGCCTCTCAGGCCCAGGCCGAGACGCAAAGCCAGCTGAGCTGCAAGCAGGAGCACTGGGCAGAGCAGGCAGGGCTGATACCCCAGCTAGTGCCAGTACCTCAAGCAGCACAGGGGACTCCCAGAACGTCCAGAGAGCATCAAAACAACCCCCAAAAACTTGCTGTTAGCCGTACCTTCACGAGCTGCAGGGGACACCGGGAGAGCACCAAGACAAAGAACAAAGCCCCCTCTTAGCCGTGCCTTTATGAGGCGCTCGCAATCAGCCTAACGAGGGGCACCTGGGGGAGGGGGTGGGCAATTAGCCGGGGGTGGGCAATTAGCCTGGGGCAGCACAGCCACAGCTGAAGGTCATTAGCACCCCTGGCCGAGCAGGGCAGCCCTCAGCGCTTTCTGAGCACCCAGGATGATGAGGGGGACAGGTGGATACCGAAGGACGGAGCCTTATCTCTTGCACCCTCCTCTCCATCTCTGTCCCCAGAGCAGCTCTGCCCAGCAGCTCCCAGCTGCTCCCACCTAGGCTCCTTGGGTGGCTCCTGGAGTTGTCAGAGCCAGCTCTGTCCTCACAGGTCCGGTGGGACAGTGAAGTCCCAGCAAGTGCTGGTGTCACTCTTGGCTCATCCCCCACCACTAAGCACATTCAGTCTCACTGACATTCTCCTAATGGAGACAGCATTTTCCACAGATTTCTCAGTTAAAATAATCCAGGAGTAGTTGTGTTCTGGGGACATGAACTCTCTTTTTCCTGCTGAAGGCGATTGCATCATCAGCACACTGGTCCTTGTCTTCATACCCAGCAGAAACTCTTGCAGAAAAGCTTTGCAGAGCACAGACTTGAGCTGAACAGTAGGGAAGAGGGACTACTTCAATCCAGAATTTACAGAGATCCCCAACAATTCTGTTTTTTGAACCATCAGCACTGTTTCTTCAAATAAATGGGGAGCTGTGATGTGCTAGGAGCTCCCAGGAGTGCCAAGGTGCAGCACTGCAGGCTGAGCATCGCTGCCCTGCCTCTTGGGCAACAAGGTTTCAACAGCACAAAATTTTGGTGGAAGGTCAAAAGAAGCCCTCAGTGCTCACCTCTAATTGGAAGAGACCTCTCCTGAGCTCAGTTAAGGGAAAGAGGACATCCCACATTGGCTTGGGAGGCCTTTTCTTCTTCCTCCCTGCTTCTATGTTTCTCCCCATTCCCCTGTGCAGCCCATGGCCCCAGCACATGTTATATATGAACTAGACAACCTCTCTTCTTCTAAAAAAGAAAATACACAAAATACACAAAATACACAAAATACACCTGCTTTAATCAGTGTTTAAATGAATTTAGGACTCTGAAATTATAGATGGTATTAAAAGAGACTTTGCCAAAGTAAAACTCTCCAACCCTGAAAAGAGATGAGGGGGAAAAGCCATGCTGAGGAAAAGGTAATCTTTTCCACCAAACTGCCAAATTATCCCTTAACATAAAGCCTTAAATGACATTGGTCAGGAGAGAGCAGCTCACCAGGCTGGCTCCTCCACTCCCCGGATTTGGCAGGGGCTGCTTCCCAAGAGCCCCATGGTTAACCACGGCAGGCTGAGTGTCCACGGGCACAGCCAAAATACCCCAGCCACTAACTACAGGTTAATCACATTTACTGCAGCTCTGTTGTTCCAAGATTCTCAGACAAAGGCTAAATTCAAGAAAACTTAAAAAGAAACAGATCTTCGGAGCTGATTTATTGTTAATGCAATTAGGATGAGGGAGAGAATCTAATTACCAAGGACTCTCACTTCTTCCCCCTCACAAGTTGATTTAAAGAGGAAGTTCCCAGTGTAGTAACTACTTTCTGGTTTACTTTACTTCTTAGCACAGCAGTTGTTGAAACAGCTTCAGTGTTTTCTCAGCACGTTTTTATGTCAATACTAAAGAAGGGATGAGATGATTCAGACACGTCAGAGGAGAAGAGAGAGGTGGAAAAAATATAGGTGCTAGCTTGCAACAAAAAAAAAACCACCCCCAAAATGTTTCGGGGGAGTTAAAAATGCACCCGAGGCTGCAGCATGGTGGAGGAGAGGCCAGAAGAACAGGTCATGCATGTGGCTGTCCCCCCACTTCCCAGAAGCACACGTAGGAAAGCACTGCTGGAGTGCCAGGATGGGTTGCCCTCAGGTCTATCCCATGCAGATAAGTAATCCTGATGGGAGCCAGTAGCACAAATCTTTGTGTTTAGCCTGGCTTGGTGGCACGAGGTCTTTAATCTGCAGCAGGGGGCTACCAGGAGGGACAGTGGGCAAGTGGGCAGTGGCCAGGCTGTGAGTCCAGCACTGACAGGCTGGAGCCGAGGCAATTAAAGCACATTAAATAATAATAGTAACACAAATGCAAGGCAGCTGCTGAGCTGCACACCCTCCCAGCCACCCCAAACTCCTGCAGCGAGCACCTCGACCATCCATTGCAAAAACTCCTGCAATTCCGAGAGATACAGTGTGCATCTTTAATTACTGCTTATTATTTATCTCTTCACAAAGCCTTGGCCTCCAGTTCTTGAAAGATTTCCTTGTGTGTCATTAAGATACTCTCAATCTGGCATTTTTATGATTCCGAGTGTGGCAATGAGTGTGTAAAATGTGAGTCCATGCCCGCCCCTATGTACCCCACAAAGAAGGAGGAAAAGGGGGTGTGTTGGGGGCCCACTGACCTCCTTGGAGAGTGGTTGTGGGGGGTGAGTGGGGAAAAGAAGCGCAAAGATGCTGAGCAGAGGACCAGGGTGGGATGCAGCCGATGGATAAACATGCATCTCCAGCAGCCCCAACTCTTCTTTGCTCATCCATGGACAAAGGCAGGGCAGGAGAGCTTGGCACTGCTCGCAGCAAAACGAAACAGATAAAAACTCCAAACGTGCAACATGACACCTTAAAAGCATTCCCACAGCCCTTCGCCAATCCACCTAAATCCTGACCTTGAAGAAAACACCCTGCCTTGTCCCTGGCTCCGGCGAGTCGTGCCCAAACCTGCCAAGCAGCGTGGGGAGAAGGGCCCCAGCCACGAGGGGCTCCCGGTGGGAGGAGCAGCACATCCCAGCTGGAGCCATCGGCAAAGATCATCCCCTTCCTGGCTGCACCTCCCTGCCCGAGGAGGATTCCCCTCTACCTTCTCCCTGCAGTGCAAGAAGCAACGTTAAAATTTAAAAAAAACAGTAGGATCAAGTATTTCCAGGATTCCCACTGATTTTGAGGCTCCCTCCTTAAATCCACCTCAATGCAACTCAGAGAGGGGTTTACTGTCATCCTTTAAAGAAGAAGAACACTGGGATGCATGAAAGGAGAACTGAGCTGGGCCTTTCTGGTGGTGCAAACATCAGCGTGCAAGGGGTGCGAGACACAAACACACCACCTGCTCCCAAAAGCTAAAGGCTTTCCAGGGACAAAACACAAGCACAAAGGGACACTGGGGGTTTGGGGTTGTTTTTATTTTTTTTTTTTTTTTAATAAAGCAAGGTGCAGTGTGATAGGGAACGCTCTTCCCAAGGGCTGCTAGAGCCACGCACGGGCACAGACCTGCATTTCATCTCATTCGAGGAGGTTTTACCACCCCTTTCCCCACTCGCTCACCAGCTCTGTTTTCCTACACGTCGCCCCTTATCTGCACCCGGCTGCCGGAGAGCGACTCCGGGATGCAGAAACGCGGCTCTTCCTCTCCGCTCCGTAATTGCCAACCGCAGGGAAGGGCATCCTTCCCCATTTCACAGCTCCGGGGCTGCGAAACCACAACTGCCTTCCCGGCGGCGATAGCGGCCCCGGGAGCTGCGGGAGCGGGAGGATTTCCCCCGTGCAGATGTTCATCCCCGCCGCCCACGCCGCGGTTTCGCGGGGACAACCTGGGGGTGCTGATAAAGCAGCCGGCTCCGAAGGATTTATGAGGCTCCCGCTCCTAAATCGACGGGAAGGGGAGGTTGCGGGGGTGCGAGGCGAGCTGGAAATGGCGTGGAAAAGTTATCCACCGGGGTTTGTCCACGGGCTTTATATTGCTGTGATATTTATCCTTGAGCTTCCCACAAGGCTCGCCCTGGAAATGACAAGTGAAAGTCTCATCACTCCACAGCCAGGTGATTTCATTGGCCACACCATGCTCCAGGTGCTCCTATTCGGGAGGAAAAACACTACTGAACCACCTCTTTTTGTAGATCTGTGGGCTGTGGTATGCCCTGCTCTGTCAGAAAAGGTTGGTCTGTTGCTGTTTTTTGAGGGTTTTTAATGGGTGTTTAATACTCTGTGCAACAAGTGCTGAGCCCCCTCAGTGTGCCTGGCCAGCAAAGCCCCATAAATATTCCCAGGCTGACTAACCCATGGTCCCATACAGCTGCCCAGATGGACCACTGGCCCTGTTAGCTGCTGAATTTATGATTCTTAAAGAAAATAAAAGGGTACACGGGATTTATTTTCTTTTCTCTAAAAAAAAATGCCCTCCAAGCAAGGAGTCTTTCTCAGGGCCCAACCAGCCCAGTGCCTGACACGAGCATTACTCACCACTATTTTATGGTCTTTAAGAAGCAGAAATATTCCATGTAAACACTGCTTTGGAAAGAGTATTTGATTGTCAGAAAGAGGATAAGGAGGCAGCCTTGGGATGAGAAACAAGTTTCAAAGCAGAGCAGTGACCCTGTCCAAGCTCAGCCTTTGGGGTGCAGCTGGAGACCAGGATTCTCCTCAACAGATTAAAAACCCTGCTTTTCATGCCCTGAACTCCAGGCAGCAGCTGAGGTGGAGGAACAGAGCCTGACCCCAAAGTCAAGCTGCAGGGCCCCCATCCCATCCCAGTTTCGTGCCCACAATTCACGCCACAAAATAAATAAAATCCCTGGGTTTCAAAAGAACATATTTACCTGGTCTCGCTATTTTACTCAGCCCGTGACCTCTGCACATTATAGAGGAGACCAGCACAATGCCCCTCTGAAAAGCAATATTCCAGGGCAGGGCTTTTTGTTTTATTTTCTACATTGGGAAAGACAATTCCCAGCTCTGGATGGCTCCGGTTTGCAGGCGGCCCTTTTGTCTTTAAGGATGTTAAACGAGGGTACCACATTTTCTGTGCTTTTTTGAACAAGTCCTGACCTTTCAGCCCTAAAGCTGGATGGAGAGTGGGCCTGCATTCGGAGGCTCTCGTTTTTATTTGTTCCAGCTGTCCCCACCTTGCATGTCAAGTCCTTCTCCTGGCTCGAGACTTTAACCTCCAGCATGTGACAAGCAGCAAGGACAGGGCCAAGGGCAGTGATTACACCATCTTCCAGCTTCAGAGGGGAGAGAAAAAAGAAAATAACTTCAAAAGGTTCCAGGAAACAAGAAATGGTCAGGAAAACCAAACTCAGCAGATAAGGTTAAGCCTCAAATCACTCCCATTGTGAAGAAGTGCCACAAGCAGAGCACCCAAATCTCGTGGCCCCTTTGCCACTGGATGTTTTCTGTAACCAACAGCGCTGGAGGCAACATCACAGGAGCCCAGAAGAAGATGCAACACCGAGGGAAGGGAGTGGGTTGTCCAGAAAATCCCAAACACAGCACAGATGGGGCATGGACCCAGGGCTTGTCCTCGACCCACAGGGCACCAGCGTCAGAGCAGAGATGCACAGGGACCCAGCCAGCTGCTCTGCAGGTGAAACCCTTAAAAACACAGCCCAGGGCGGGTTCTGGCCCTGCTTTGCACCACTGAAACCCCACTGCAGTGCTGCTGGTTTAACCATGGGCTCCCCATCCAAACCCAGTGTGAACACATCCTGTCCTGCCCCCATCAGCACCAGCTCCTTCCTCCTGCACCCAAAACCACCTCTCAGCATCCTCAACTCTGCCTTCAGCAGCTCCTTCACAGCCTGACTTACTTTCTTCTTTCTTATTTTAAGTACACAGCACAAAAAACCACACACAGGCCAACTTCAGAGATATTCCCACTAGAAAAATTAAATACTCATAATGCTTTTTTAAAGTGAATTGGGCCCCTTAATTTGCATCTTATAATAAGGATGTTATCGTACTGGTTTATGGCTCAGCTCTTTAGTTTCTATCTCTCAGGGGCTAGATTTCCCCTCATGAGTTCAATAGATGTCTGTGAACTAATGTAATTTTTTAAAAGGCTTTTCTTCTGTATTAACATTACAACCTTTATGAGTTAAAGGTTTTCCTTGCCGGAGCACAGGGTGTGTTGGAATTCCAGAGCCAGGCTCTGTACTTTCCAGAGAGGATGCTGCAGCCTGGGGTTAATCCTGGGCAGAGGGTGGGAACTGTCCTCACCTCCCCACACCGAGCCCAGCTCTCCAGTGTGCTCCAGCTCTTACATTTAGCTTAATTATAAAACATTGTCACTCGAATATTAAAATAATGTTTAATACACAGAAGGGAATAAGCCAGTCCAGAAAAACGCATAATTTCCCTGCACCTGCCCTGCTCCTCGCATGCAATGAGCTCTGTTCTTTTCCTCCCTCTCTCCTGCCTGCCTCCCACAGCAGTGCTGGGAATACACTTCCAAAAGCTTTTAAAAGAAGCGTTTAAAAGCCAGGGGGGCTCCCCCCATCTCCGCACCTTCCAGCAGCGCCCATCCTCTGATCCGCTCGCCCTCGGGAGGCGGAGCAAGGCCAGGGTGGGACCTGTCCTCCTCTGGCCTTCCAGCCCCACGTCTGAGCAGCAGCACCCGGGTCTTCGGCAGAGGAAAAACAGCAACAACTTGCCTAAATCCCAGAGGACGTTTTTAAACTTGCCCGAATTAGGGCCCAGGGGCGGATGCTCGGCGTTTCCAAACAGCCGGGCTCCGAAAGTGCTCAAACACGCCGCGAGTAGGAGCGATGTCGAAAATGCCAGCCCCTGCTTTAATGTACCCCGGGATCATTCATCACCTCCACACCTTATTTTATATTGCCAGGCTCTGCTTTAAATAAGCTCTTCTTTTTTTTTCCTTTCCCCTCCCCTTTAATCACTACAGCTGCAGAAGGTGCTGTCTCTTCACCAGGGGAGAGAGAGAAGAGGGGGAAAAAAGTAAGAAAAGCAGCTAAAGGGGGATTTTAGGCAACAAAAAAAGCCAACGGGAGCAGCCAGGTGCAGAGCAGCTCCCAAAGGGATATTCCTCCCTGAAGCCTCCAAACGGAAAAGCCAAAGCCCAGGGGAACATGCCAGGCAGACAGCAGGGAAAAGGTCTGTTGGAAGGAAAACATAAAAAAATAAGTTTTATCCATGGTGGAATTAGGGGTGCAGGGGGTTTTTGGGAACAGTGGTGCAGGCAGGGACCCCACAGCCCACCAGCAAGGGGTTTCATGGACACAAGCCATGGAGCAAGGGCTGCCAGAGAACACCCTCAGCCCACAGGGAAAGGGGACAGGAGTGTCACAGCCACTGGGTTCTGCTCACCAATGCAGGAGGAGGTCAGGGAAAGGACAGACACTCAAAGAGAGAAAAGGTCTATTTAGGGCTCCATCCCCTGCTCCCTCCCTGCCCAGAGTGTTCTGGGTTTCCAAGGGCAGGGCTATCTAAAGAGGGATCTGGCACCTCTGTAGGCACTACGAGCACAGATACTCAGGAAGCTAATTCAAAGCCCCATTTTCTGCTGCCTGCAGGTGTCTGTCACAGGAGGCCCTGGCCACCACCACCTTCACCCAACCCCTCATGCACAGACCCAGAGAAACCCGAGGGAAAGGGTTAAGCAGCCTGTGGATGCTCTGCCTGTGCACTCCCCACCTGGAGTGGCTACGCTCACAACTGGGAGCCATTAAAGGTTTAGCATGAGCTGGTGCAGCTTTTGGCTGTGGGCTCTTTGACACACTGGGCTTGGCAAACTCTGGGCATCATCTGCCAGACCTCAGGGAGGACCCAAGGCCACTCCTCTGTCAAGGGGACCCTGCCACTGGGGTCGACCCCTCATCAGCTCTGTGGGGTTGGGCAGGGGCCTTACTGCTCCATCTAAACATCCTCACTGAGGAAAACCTCCTGCCCGAGCCTTTGGGGGGGGTTAGGCTGAGCCATGCCATGCTGGGGGAGGAGGGGAGGTCCAAAGGCACCACCTTCTTGATGCCATTTAAATTGGGATGCTGTAAAACGTGAAAATAACTTGAAAGGCAGTAGCCCCGTTTTATTAATAGCAAGTATTTATTAGCCTCCTTGATTTACAGTACGTTTCTGAAAGTCATCAGTCCATCACATTCTTCAGCACAGGGGCTGAGGTGTTTTTCTTGGTCAACACAATATGGAATATAGATCCGAATATGAGAAGCCAAATACAACCTTCATTTTGCATGCACATATCCCACCGACGGGAGGCCCGTAAATGAGTCCTGTATAGCCCTTAGACACATGCAGACATTGGGGGAGAGCTGGGAGCTTCTGTACATCACCACTGGAAACCTGGAGGGTCACGGACATGGCCAGGGAAGAGCCGTCAGGGCTGGGGCAAACTCGTGGGACACACACCCCGGCCCCCAAACAAAGGTGGGAATCCACCTCGTGTGGGTTTTGCTAGGAGGAACCACCTGCCCATCCATCCCCCTCACTGCAGGATTTGATGCTCACACAGCACACGCACCTCCACCCACCTGTGACCATCCCCGATCCCAGATTTTCCCCTTCCTCCTGCCCAGCCCACAGCACTCTGCCCGTGGCCACAGAGCCGCAGCCGAGCCAGCATTCCCAGGGATCACATCGTGCTCATTATGGGAGGCCAGGAGAAATTAAATTGGGGCCCACTGGTTCTGCCATCTGAACTTCATCACTGCTAAAGACGCCAATAAAAGTAATAGCAACAACGAACAAGCCTCTACCAGATGTGTAACTCTATCCAGTGAGATTAAGGAGTAAGGGCCAGATTTGGGGCTCAGGGGTTTTATTTTGTTGTTGTTCTGCCCCCTGCAACTCCATCTTTCCTTGGGAATAATTGATTACTTGGACCCCTGTAGAAGATGAATGCTAAGAGGGTGATTTTGGGGGGGGAGAACTGGAATGGAGGGGCAACAATGTTGGACTCGTAGCAGATACAACACACAACTGAATGAGGATGCCTGAAATGGGAACACTGGGTGGGAGGAGAAGCAGAGAGCAAGAAAAGAAGCAAATGAGGCACCACTCTCATTTTTGAGGGCCGGGGGTGTTCAGCTCACTCCTCAGTAAGCCTTTATAGTGGGGTCAGGTAAAACACCCCAGCAGAGCTTGGAGCCCTGGAAGAGTTGTGATGTTTAGCAGGTCCTCCTACTCACTGCCAAAAATCCACAGGTAGAGGCTCACCCCAAGTCTCACCAGCACCCAGACAGCTCAAACACGTACAAGATGTGGGAGATGCAAACCCAAAGGAATGGCTAAGATTGTAAAATAACCTCCAGCAGCCCAAGGGAGATGGAGCTTCCCTCCACCTTCCCCGAGTCCATTGCCAGCCACCAACACCACAATGCTGCCCAGAGGGATGCTGCCACTGTGGGAACCAACACAGAGCTGGGGTTGAAACAAAACACACAGAGTTTGGCAGCTTTGCCTGGAAACTCACTCACAGAATCTAATTTCGGATCCCTTCTGAGGACAGGTCTTGCATGTCATAGAAGTCCACAGCCCAGATGCATCGCAAATCCAAAATTTACATTATTTTGAAAGCAAAATTTAAGCTAGACTTCAAAAAAGGCTTGACCTTTGCTGCATTTTAGTGTCAGGAAAAGTGTGCTTAGAAATCAAACACAGCACAGTCAGGTCATCTCCAAGTCTGAAAGCAGCTTTTTAAACCCAAAACCTCAAAGCTCAGCCAGGTGATTCCCAGGAATCTCGTTCATCTCATCTTGTTCCCCTTGGACTGGGAAGGAGAACATTTATCTTTTGTTTATTAACAACTCCAAAACTTTAGGAGCTTTGTTTTTTTAGTAAAGACCAACCACACTTAATTTCCAATTTGGATGTGCAGACCAACACCTGGAGAATATTCTAAAACACAAAACCCCTGGGAAGATTGCCCCTCTTGCACCAAAACCACAGCAACCTCGAGCTTTGAGGCTAACAGGTTCCCAACCCTCCCCTCACAGGAAACCTCAGACCCTTACTAATTGGCAGAAACTCATTAAGCTGCTGGTGATCCCAACCACAGACACAGCAAAGGGACTCAGCCAAGTCCTGGTCAGACAAAAAGAGGACCCTCATGACACCCTTAATTAAAGCCCACAGCCCCCTCAGGTCACCCAGGGCAGTGGAAACCCTTTGGAATCTGCACCAGACCTGGTGCTGAGGCTGTCCTGGTGCTCTGCAAGGGCCCCAGCAGAACCTGGAGCAGGGCTGGCAGCCAGGGAGTGGAGCCCCATGGATTGCAAGGGGCTCGGCACAGACATGGCACCTGTGTGCAGCTTTAAGGCAACGCCCATTCTGAAGATGTTTCAAGGTCCTAAGAGTGTGGGGGAAGAGTTTAACAACTGTATTAAAAACCAGACATTTTAAAGACTATTTCACTGCATCTTCAGCGCTTCAGGTATCACTTCTGTGCTTGGCAGAACACATTCAGCCCTCCCCCCTTTGTTGTTTACTGCTTTTCCTGGGAGAAACCCCCACCCTTGTGCTGCCTGCTGAAGGAGAGACAAGACACAGCCAGAGAAAGCAGATCCCACCACTTTTTTTTCACCAGGCAGAGCAGCAAAACCATAACCAGCTACCCCAGAAGACATCCATGAGCTGAGTTCAGCCTGTACTCACACAAAGCAGAGATCAGACACCCCAAGAAAGAAGCAGCTCCCTGAAACCCCTTTTAAAGCAGCTTCCCAGCTGCCCTGGGCCACGCCTGCTGTAGACATGGACCAGGTGAGCCTTGATTTGCAGCCTAGAGAAATGAGCAGAGCAACCCCCTTTGCAGTAAATAACTTCATTAGCCCTGATCTGACACAGCTGCTTGGAGCAGAGATCCCAGGGCAGGAGTGGGTGTCTGACTCCCCACCACTGGTGCGCTCACAATCAACAGGGCACTCAATCCAACAGGATTCACCCTTCCAAGGCTCAAAAACCCCTTAGGAGCAGACATAGAGGTGGCAGCACAGGCTAGGATAGGAAGACCCTTTGAAAACATCCCCTAATGGTAAAAAGAGGTGAGGCTGTGCGTAGACGTTTGGGTAGTTTGCCCTCAAAGAGCAAATCACTGTAGAAGAAGCAGCAGTAGCTCCCTTTGTGTCCCTGTGCACCAAGTCCTCCAAGCTCTTAGTGTGGCACCCCTTGGAGATGCTCCTGCTGCCCACCCCAGACAAATTTCAAGGTACCAAAGTGTCTGTGCTTGTGCCGTGCCCAGGCCACCACGAGAACCACAGCCCAGGGTTTAAACAACAGAAGAGCAACCACTGCTCACGGAAAAGGCAACATCATTTTCCCTACAGCCATTTCACCAGGAGAGAGTCACCCCAAGGGAGGGTCTCTCTCAGATTGTAAGGAAGGAGATGAATAAACCAGAAGTGAGATTGAAGTTAATACATGGAGTCAATAAATCCATTGTCCCTTTCCCCATGACTCGGCTCCATCCCGCTGATCCCAGCAGCCCGACACGGCCAGCCAGCCACTCCACTCACTACCCAGCTGGCTTCTTTCACCAAATAAGGTCCATTCCCACTCATCAGCACAGGCATGAGCAGCTACAGCCTATAAATCCCATCAGAGACAGCACAAAGCTCACACATAACCCATCTTCTGCTCGGCAAAGAGCCTGGGCTCTGAACCAGGAGACTCCTTGGGTGGGTGCTCAGCGCCGAGCAAGGGACGAGCGTTGCTGGCAAGCAGGAAAGCTCCTGCCCCTGCTGCAAAGTCTGGGAAACACCAGGACAACAACCTGACAGCAGCTCCCCCAGCTCAGGGCAGGGCTCTGCATCCCCTGGTCTGACAGCATCTCCACAGTACCACTATTGCTCCTCCCGAAACCTGCGCTGGCCTCGCTTCTCCTCGCAGGGACACGAGCGGGCGCCACGGATCCCAGCAGCCCCAAAGTACGTAGCTCAACAGCAGAAATGCAACACGACAGCTGGCATTCATCAAGGAGGGGCGGGCGATGCAGGAGAACTGGGAGAGCCCCCCGCTTCCAGCACCAGCAGAGGCCAGAGGGGGCTCAGCACCGCTCGGGGTGCCCAGCCCTAAGCCCGACTCCTGGCCTAGCTCTGTCCGTCGGGGCCAGGCAGCCCCCGGTGCCAACACCATCCCCAGTGAAAACGCAGCACTTGCTTTTCTGCAGCCGGGACGGGAACACAAAGTCACACCAGCCGTCTGGCCCTTGTTAGCATTAAAAATTAAAGACAGAGCAAACAAAACCTAAAGCTCCAACATTTATTATGGCAATTTCCCACCCACCCACAGACCTACACTGTGTTTTGCTTTATTTTTAATTCATCACATCAGCTGTGCCTCCCGAGGAATGGCACGTTGTAGGGATAACCAACAGGCCGGGTTGTCCACGAGAGCAAGACAGTCTTTTCCATGGGGAAAGGAGCCAGTCGAAGCCATCATTAAGCCCTTGACCTCGGTGGGTGGGTTTTTTTCGTTTGTTTGTTTTTAGAAAATGAAAAAAGAAACAAATGAACAAAAAAAGCCCCCGAAAAAACCAGAAAACCAACCCCAAAGAAGTGTTGTACTCTATTACAAAATATAAATACGATAGTCTTGCAGACAGGAGGAGCCCGGGGAGCGCTGCCTTCGGCGGGTGACTCCTCAGGCTCTCCCGGGGACGCGGCGAGCCAGCAGGACAGAGGCCACCTCCGGACGCCGAGACGCCGCCGGCCGCTCGCCCCAGCTTCACCTCCTTTCAGAATTTAAGTGCTCTTGAACTTCCATCCGAAAACTGCCAGACATCCGGGGCTCCCTGGGCGCTGCGCCAGCTGGGGGGGTACGCCGCACCTACAGAGAGCATGGGGACAGAGGAGAGAACAGGTGTGACATGGCCCACGGAGTGAGTCATTCCCTCATCCTACTTCTCTTTTTGTCTCTCTTTTGTCTCTAGCAACCAGGACACCCAACTGCCACAAAGGGACACGGCAGGACGGAGCCCTTCCTCTCTCAGGCCACGCTTTCGCATCCGGCATCCTCGGCACCAGGCAGGAACCACAGGGATCATTTAGGAAGAAAAGCCTCTGGATTTTCCTGGGCAAGGACCAAGCCAGCCTGTCTTGCAAACCTCCTCCTACTCTTCCCCACACCCTCATGGGCTTCCCCCGTGTGCTGAAGGCCCTCCTAAAGCCATCAGTACTGTTCACACGGCACACGGCAGGTGGTTCACAGAGGGCTTTTCCCAACTCCCGGCACGGTGGATATCACACGCCATGGAAGTGAGCGTCACGGCAGCAAAGCTCCAGCTGCACAGCCCCAGCCCACCCCCAGCAAACTCCAGCAGCATGGGATGGGGCACTGGGACAGCAGTCATGCCCAACTCCAAGCCCCTGCTCCAGGCTGATCACCCAGCACCGCGCTACCCATGCCACAGGCTAAGGGCTACACTGGTGGCAAGGCTGGCACATCATCAACACACCCCTCTAAATCCGCCTTGGCAGCCCAAAGGGCAGCTGGTTTCTATGGAATTTACTTCATTGACACTTAAAAGAGTGGTTAAAGGGCTACTACAAGTGAGCTGCCATCAGGACTTAGTAACCAGCTCCTTCCTAGGCCAGATCTTCACTGGGTGCTAACTGGAGTGTCTCCTCTGAAGTCAAGAGCACCACGCCTGACTTCCCTCCGGGGAGGGCTTGTTGCTGCTGCTGTCTGAGCCCAGCAGTTTCCAGGCTAATGTTAAGACTTCCAAGGCAGCCAAGAGCAGCACAGCCATCCCGGCCACAAGCACAGCACCACTGCAAAGCTTGAGTCCTGCCAAGGAGCACAAAACCTTGGGGTTCCCCCACACGCCTCCTGCATCCCTGTGGCTCATGAGAAACCAGCAGCCAAGCGTCTGGGCTCGAGGAGCAGAAGCTCTTTGGCAGCTCTGGCAAAGAGCCCTCCGGGCAGTATCACTCCCTCCTAGTCAATACTACAATTTGTCCACGCATCCACCATAAGTGGGTTTCAACCTTTATTGGAGGAAAAAAGAGAAGGAGGGATCTAAAGAGCAGCTGGTATCTCTTTTCTGTTTGGTACAAACTCTGCACTTAGATCAACCCCCAAAACTGTATCTCATCAGATACGCCACAGCCTCCTGAATGTCAAGCAAAGACATGATATCACTTATTCCCATATTATCTCAGCCCTTGGAAACATAATAAATATGAAACATCTGTAGTCTAAATTCTGGGTACAGTTTCAGCGCCTTCATTACATTAATCATCCAATTTGGAGGAGATTAGACACGAAAGGGTCTATGCCATAAAACCATGTTCCTCCTCAAAAGTTGACAGGGCTTGAGATTTTAACAATAGAGGCACTGTTACCCAAATACCACTTATTCCTAGAGACATCCTTTTGCACAGAAACAGGGAGGTTTCCGGGGAGCGCAGCTCACGCGTGCACGGGATGCCAAGGCAGCTCGAGAGCGCACGGTGGGGCCTGGGACATCCATGCCCCAACCCAACAAACTTCAGTGGGTTCATCACACCATTAACCTACTGCCCCTGGCAGAAGGGCACCACGGTGGTGAACATCTGCTTTGGCGTGGGGGTGGCAGCGCGCTGCCAGCCGGTGTTCTGACAATCCCTCCTACAGCAGGAGCTGCTTCTCCCGCAGCCCCTTCCTCCAAACCACCGCCCCTGCCCTGTGTGCCACGCGGCGCCCGCCGGGCTCCTTTAGCTCTGGGAACCCTGGAAAATTCAGCTTTGGGAAACCTGTGAATCACACGCATGGCTGTGCCACTTAATAAAGAAGTCAATTGTTTGCTTTCCACTGGTTAATCTTGTAGCAGCACGGGTCTGCCTGGTGATGCCTGCATATGGATATACGCAGATGCCTGTCCATACGCTTTCATATATGGTTATTTCCTGAGGAAAACACGGAACAGGGAAAGGTAGTGGGACGACGAGCACTGTAGGACCGAGACAGGGTGCAGTGCCCGCTCTGAAAGACAGCCAGGCTACGCTCAACCTCGGGCACAGCTATCCCGAGCCCTCCAGGAAACACCTCCACCGTGGTGTCAACAGCCAGCAATAAAAATAGGGACAGGGAGGGAGAGACCGGACTCTGTACAGGTATTTCATGGCACGGGATCAAAAGATGTGTCATCAAGGCAGCTGCAAAGCACATCCCTGTGGACACTGGCCCTCCAGGGAACAGCTGGTGTCCACCCTGTCACCTCGAGCTCCCCAAGCAGGGGCTGGACTGTGCCTCCCTTCTGCTGTGCTAGGGATCCCTCTGGCACAACTCCAGCTCCAGCTAGTGGGTACCAGCCTGCTGAATGGGAGCACAGCTCGGGGGG
>VZTN01010459.1:97500-142500 GCA_013400515.1 Erpornis zantholeuca
ATGACTTCCATCACAAGGGACTAGAAAACCTCTACGGGGATGTGGGATGGGTTAGGGACGGGGGTGGATGGGGGAGGGGGGGTACGAATATACCTCTATTCAGTTTTTATCTCGTTATTCAAGACTCGATCACTGTGCCATTTTTTCATGTGTTTCTCCAGGGTACTGTACACGCTAAAAGGCATCTTACAAATCTCGCATTTGTAAACGTCCTTTCCCACCTGCCCGTGTGTTTTCATGTGCCGGGTGAGCTTGCTACTCTGGGCGCAGGCGTAGTTGCAAAGCTCACACTTATACGGCCTCTCGCCCGTGTGGCTCCGTCTGTGGACGGTGAGATTACTACAGTTCTTGAAGACCTTCCCACAGTACTCACAAGTGTCGCTGCGTCTGCCCTCTTTTGAGCTGGGCCTGCCAGGGCCCGGGCCACTAATATGGGGGGTGCTCCCTCCGCTTCCCGTGCCGCTGCGGCCTGAGATCCCTCCGTCCAGCTCGCCCGGCGGCGTGGAGAAGCGCAGGCTGCCGTTCTCCGAGGAGTGCTCGGAGGAGGAGGCGAAGGGCGATTGTCGGGAGTCGCCGAAGCTGAGGAAGGGGTCCTTCAGCTGCCGGGAGGCAGCGTAGCCCGCCAGCCACTGGGAGTAAACGTTCTCAGTGTTGGGCATGGCGGCGGCCGGCAGGTCGAACTCCTTCTCCAGCTTGATGCGTTTGGAGAAGGGGCTCAGGGAGCTGGGGCTACCCAGCAGCAGCTTTTTGGACAGGCCTCCCGAGGCGGACTCCCCCGGGGAGCAGCCCCGGCCGTTGACGGCCCCCTCGTCGATGCGGTCGGACTCGCCGGCCACCGAGTCTTCGTCGCAAGTGTCCCTGTGCACCTCGGGCTCGGGGAGGTGGCCCCGCTTGTGTTTCTCCCCCAGGACCTGGTGGAAGGCCTCGCTGAAGTGCTGCATGGAACTCAAGACCATGCCCTGCATGACGTCCGGCATTGACCGGCCCTCCTCGCCAGCCCGTGAGTTGTTCTCGTGGTGACGGGCCGCCTCCAGGCTCATCCCGAAGCCATAGTCCGGCCTGTCGCTCTCGTTCAAGTCCTCCTCCTCTTCCTCCTCCTCCTCCTCCTCTTCCTCCTCCTCCTCCTCCTCTTCCTCATCCCCGTTCTCAGGGATCATGTTGGGGTCATTCTCACTCTTGAACTTGGCCACCACGGACTTGAGGGCGCTGCTGGCGCTGCCCACCAGGTCGCTGGTGCCCGGCTCAGGGGAGCTGGCGGTGGAGAGCCCGTCGTCCGACTTCACTGTCATGGGGGAGGACTTGTGCATGTGGGTCTTCATGTGGCGCTTCAGCTTGCTGGCCTGCGTGCAGGCGTGGTCGCAGAGGTTGCACTTGTAGGGCTTCTCCCCCGTGTGGCTCCGGCGGTGGACCACCAGGTTGCTCTGAAACTTGAAGGTCTTCCCGCAGAACTCGCAGGACTTGGACTTCATGGGGGGCTGGGAGGGAGGAGGAGCAGACTGCAGAGGAGGAAGGGGCGGCGTGGCCAGGAACGGGGGCTTGCTGCCGGGCTGGAAGGGCTGCAGCAACCTTTGCATAGGGCTGGGCCGGCTCGGGGACAAGGGTGGGCTGGAGGTGTTGCCGGCCAGCTCCCGCAGCCTCCGGGAGAAATCCATAGCCGGGGGCTCCATCGCCATGGGGTTCAGTCGCAGCACCCTGTCAAAGGCACTAGGGTGATGGGTGGCCAGAGCCATTTCTTCCGCACCCAGGCGCTCAATGCGATGCGGATCCAAATGGTGCCTCGGGGGAGGGCTAAAGAGGGGCGGCGTGGGTGGGAAACGCCCTTCTCCCAGCCCCGATGCCTCCCTCGAGACTGAGCCGGGTATTCTGAGCAGGTTAAAAGGGTTATTGTCTGCAATGTGAATCCCGTGGAGAGGTGGCTGGGAAGGGCACTCTGCACCTAGTCCTGTTGGGATACCAACCCGTGGCGTCAGGGGGCTGCCGTGCTCGCTTTCTAGGTAGATCCGTAAGCCGTGCGTGTTCTGTGCGTGCTGCAAGAGGAACCAGGCGCTGTTGAAAGGCTGTTTACAAGTCGTACACGTGTAGCTGCTGGGCTCGTCTTTACCTGCAAAATAACACAACAAGCAGCGTCAATCTCCGGCCGTCCAGAGGCGGGTGAGCGCTCGCCTCCCTGCCTAACCTCCTCTCCTCCTCCGGGATACTCAGCTGGGAGCTGGGGAAGGGACATCCCAGCTGAGGGACATGCAGGGGACATGGATGGGAAGAGGTAAGGGGCACAATGGGGAGATCCAAACCCATGCCAAGCACATCCACCTCCTCCCACCATGCCCAGCTCTGGGTTCAAAACTGAACCATGCTGGGTAACTACAGCATGAAACAAGCTAAGAAGAGACATTAAAGTCAATCAATGCCAGCTCCAGCTCAGCAGACTTTATGTTGCGAGAGGCTGCTAACATTTAGCGTGGGGGTAAATAAATATGTAAATAAATATATAAATAGATAAATAAATATTAAATAAATAAATCCCCTTCTGAAAAGCACTCCACATAGACCAATTCAAAGCATCACAACTGCCAGCAAGCTGGGCATCAACATGTTTTTCGTCTCCTCCTTATTTTGAGACTAACAATGCGTACAAAATTAGGCATCAACTTCTGCTCCTTAGCAGAGATTCACCTCCGGGGCAAGGAAAAAAACCAAAATAAAAAGGGAAGGAAGAAAAAAAACCGAGCATGGGACGGGGAAAGGGGAAGACAGAGAGAGAGTGGCAGCTCCGCCAGGGAAAGAGCTGGAGGGGGGCCAGGAGGCCTGGCCGAGCGCCCTGCCGGAGCCGCATTATTTCTCTCGCGCTGAAAAGAAGCTGAGGATGGTAAATGCCACTTTGGCAAGTAGCAAGCTAACTCTATTTCATGATAATTTATTTTTGGAGATAACACGGACATTATAAAAGAGCAACCAACTAATAAATAACTAAACAAAAAGCCGGCTAATAATGACAGCAGAAAGCAGCCCCTTCTAATATATGGCAAAACAAGGGGGATGAATAACTTTTTGAGGGTTGCCCGTGAGGGAAGAGTGGTGTGAGATATGGCGAAGGTGAGGGTGCCTTTATTGATTACTGGGATTTTGCAAATAATTCACTTCCACCCTCATATGGATGCTTTTTGCTTGATGCTGGTAAACCAAAGCTGGAGCTAAGAGAAGGATATAAATTCATTTCCAGCATTGTTCAGCAGTTCTCACAGAGCTGTTGTTTAGTGATATTTTAACAAATAAAAATAATGTTGAGGTTTGCTGAGAGATAAACCAGGAGCCCTCCAAGGGCATCAGCACTTGGGCTGGTACTGGCCTTCACTGCATATTCCTGCCCTGACCCAACATTTGCATCCCAAGGAATCTCCTCCTTAGGCATCTCTCTTGGGTAAACTGTCTGCACTGAGAGTTGCCCCCATGAGGTTTCCCCTACTTGCCTAATATAAAGAAAATCTAAAAAACCAAATAAACCAAATTAGGAAAGGGAACATGGCTTTATATGCACCCATCTTGTTTCCCATCTCACAGGGGAGGAGGGGAGGAAAAGCATCATGTGGGCATTTTCCTCCTCAATGATCTGGGGATACAGGACAGAACTAGGCATCTTTAATGTCCCTTCCAACCCAAACCATTCCATGATCCTATGAGATCCAGCGCTGGCTGTACTGCTCCATCCCAGCTTCCCTCCCTGCCTCCCGGCTCTGCTGCTATTCTACGTTTTGCCTGAGAAGCTGAATCAGGCAAGCAAAGAGCCTCAATCGTCTACAGCAGGCATTTAACACTTTAATCACTTTAAAAGCCCTTGGAATAATATTTAACGTTTCATCCCAAAGCCGGCGTTGGAATAAAATGCACTGTGGTGTTTAGTATGTGCCAGGCATGTGAGCACAGATAAATACTTAAATCTGCTGAAATTAGAGGGAAATTCAATTGGACTTTCACATTCCTATGCTCATTTGTGAGCTTGGGGGAAAAAAAAAAATTTATCTTGCTTCACCATAATGAAGTGGAAGTTTTTAACACCACGGTAGGAGCTAACAACGAAACACTACCTCGCCTCTCTACCTTATAGATCAGGTCAGAGAAAATAGCATTTTATCTTATAATGAGGATACAACATCGAGCGTTTGCTACCACATTTTAGTATTCCCATCAACTAGATATTCTAGATCATAAGGGCAGCTCGTGTAATCATAATGTCAATGAGAAGGGCTGTTACGACTGAGACTAAAGATTACATGGAAAAAGCTGCTTTGAAACTGGTAATTATTACCAGTCCACTAATAGCAAATGATGCATTACAGTTTCACCGTATAATCTGTATTTCACTCAGCTCCTGCCAGTGCGGCCTTATTATATTACAGCGCTCACAAATTCTAAATTCCTAAGCTACAGTCATCAATAAATGTGTTACTTGCCATAATTTGCAAAATTACTTTGTTCATAACATCTTCGACTGTTATAAAGACTGGAATTGATTTCCTGCGTGGCAAAATTAGGGCCACATTGATTTAGTGGAGTGTAAAATGTAAGATTATTCTTCATGTGCTTGCCTGAAAAACAAGTTTTCAATTCACTGTCCGTGTTTGGTAATCAAGATAATAATTTACATTTAAAATCATGTTTATGTACAGAACTTCCCTAAACAACCCAACATTTTCAAGGGAGCAATGTAAAAGCAGGCAATAAAACAAAGGAGCGAAACAGTTAAAATCCACCAGCCATTTGTCTCCACCTCCTGCTCTGAAGAGACATGATTTCTAATTTGTCTATTAGTGCTTGATTAATTATGAAGGCTATTGACTGACCATATCACCACCTAGAGATACGTTCCAGTCTGATGCAGCCTGGCCAAACTGCAAAAATTATGGCACTAATCCACAGCAACAAGATGGGTCCTTAGACTGCCGCAGCAATCCCTGCGTTTGGAAGGGACTCGCCTTCCCTTGCTCCCATCCCACCACCAAATGGTGTCCCAAAGAATCCCAATGGGTTCTTTGGGACATCATTTGGGTCCCCTCAAGAGTCAGATGGGATTGCAGGACCCACTGAAGGCTGTATTCACTGATGTCTCCTAGCTGTGGGCCAGCCCCTGTCCACACAGCCTTCCTAGCTAATGCACGTGGGCAGGAACACAGGCAAGCGAGGTGGGTCTCCTAGCAGGGAGATGCAGCAGCCAGTGCTGGCCAAGGACAGACCTAGAGAAGGTCCCACAGGGCTCTTTGTGCCTCATCATCCACCAGGACAATGTGATGGGATATGCCATCCATTGTGAGGCCACTGGGGCTTTCAGCTGATTTCCAAGAGTGAGGAGTCACTGCTGAACCAGCCCTCCTTGGCCATCAGCAGCAGGGCTGGAGCTCACATCCTTGGCTACTTCTCATTCAGGAATTTGAGGCTGAAAGGGACCCCTAGCCCTCTCCCTCTGACCTTCCCTGCAGTAGGTGTCACTCTGTGACCAACACAGTGTCTTTCAGTAAAGCAAGACCTCCTCCAGCCCTGCAAACTGTGGGGCAGAGGACAAAATCCCAGTGAAATGTATTCAAACCAGCTCAGCAGACAGGGAGAGCACCCACTGCTTGCCACCACAGTCAATCACACTCACAGACTGGTACTGGGATACAACTGAACTTTTCTGGCTTTAATTTCTTCCTGTTCTTTTTATATTTTGAGGGTTTTTGTGGCTGAAACACGGAAAAGCTCTTGATACACAATGGGCCCCCTCACGCACACCAAGGTGTTCTATGAGAAATCGAGGCACACTTCAAAATCCAGTTATTTTTCCATCCTGAGGCCACCCCTTCCCTATTCAAGGACCAGCCTAGCCCTTATCCTGGCATCATGCTGGGAAGGACCTGATTTTCCTCCCAGCCTCCCAGAGAGTTGCTGCCTTCCAGGGTACTGCACCCAGCTCTGTAAGCACAGCCCCGATTCCACTGTCCCAGCCAAGGACCGCAGCAAGCTCGACCCAATGTCTTCTCAACACACCCTTCCTGACAGTCTTTCCACACCAACCTGCTCCTCTTGCTCTGCACCCACCTTTGCTTTACCCACAATGGCAATCAGCCAGAATATTAATTTCTGAATCACCAACGCAGCACTAACCACCACTGAGGCCCCCACCAGCACCTGCTGAGCTCTCTAGCTAAGCCCCCCCATTCCCAAATCTGTTGGCCAGCTCTGCATCACCTGTGCTAGCAGTACCACCCAGTGCTCGGTCTTCCCATATGCAGTGTCACAGCCCTGTGCAGAGTCTATTTCATCTGCATTTATCAACCAAAGTTGTCGTCTAGAAGAATGAAATCAGGTTTATTTGACAAGATCTATATCCCATAAATCTAGGCTGAGTGGCACGAATTATATTTCTATCCTTTAATTCTTTATCAATTGAATCTTATGTGGGTTCTTCCATTATTTTGCCCAGAAGAGATAAGCAAAGGGTTGCCAACTCTCCCACATTACCCAGACCAGCTCTTGACAGCATTTTCCCAGTTCATAAGCTTTTTTAAAAACCAGCACCACATGTCAACTCTTCAGGGTTCCTTGGGTGCAACTTTTCAGTGCCTTTTTATTTAAAAATACTTCTCTCCATTGAAGGAGAAAAATTTTTTCTCTCTCCTCATATAAAACACACCCCGGCTACTAATGAGTTAGAAAAAAACATCATCAGCCACCTATCATACAGAAACACAACAGTGGCTGCTCTACAGGTCTACAGGAGAAATTTATCAAAAAATTCTACCTTCTACCTACTGCTTCTTCCATTTATCCCTTCCTTCTTCTCCAGAATCCTGAGAAGCTCTCTCTCCGTATCTCCCCATTGGTGCCAGACACAAGTTTTCCTCAGCATCTTCAGCTCCCCTGACCCACTCCCTACCCACCATGGTTTCTCACTGCGATTGATTGCTATCCATTTTCCATTTTTTTAATTGTCATATATTGATTTTTTTAATATCTAATTGCTGTTCTCATCTCACCACTGAAGCGAGTGAAGTGGGTCTTGGACTGGGGCCAAAGTTGCCCTCTCCTTCCTGGACAGCTCATCAACTCTTTACAAATAGCTTCCAATTACCATTCGCATTTTTGTGTGTACATCTTTCCTCCCAGTCAATTTTACTGCTCATTTTCCTCCTACTTGGGAAATTACCCCTGTAGGAGAATTACATGGGGATACTATGACCCAAATACAAACCTGGGGCCAAGATGACACCTGACTGGCCTCACCCAGTGAAGCATCAACCACCATTACATTTTTATTCCTTCTGTACACCCTGGATGGCAAAAGATCATTGATGAGACACAGCATTTCACTACAGCACAAATGTCCAGTGTTTCTGAAGTTACTGGCTTCTGCTTAAAAAAAAAAGCAGCAGAACAGCTCTTGCCTGCCATGCCCCCAGAAGAAGTGACTTAACCAGTGACACACGAGTGACAGATTTAGCTTCTGATCCACAAAATGTTAACAAATGAGCGGGATGGATATTGGCATTTGAGTGCCTTTAAGGGCAGTTGGCACAATTACTCAGTAAAATATGAAGAGATGGCTGCTTTCAGCATTAAGGGGTTTTTTTTTATCTTAAGGAAAAGCTGGCGCTTCTGTACTGTGCTCACAGATACACCCGGCACGCTCCGAGTCCGAGTCGGAGCAAGCCAACAACTCCAGGCACAATAGAGCTGGCTCCGAGCAAGAAGCACAGCCATGTCCACAGCCACCAGCAGCAAAGCCAGACAAGATGCTGGGGAGAAGACCAGCTGGGAGGAGAAGCTGTCAGCTAGATGCCACTGCTGGGAGGGAAGAAAAAAAAATTAAAAAAAAAAAAGCATTTCTGGAGCTAGGCATGCAAGTTCAGGCACTGCCAAGTGAGTAATGGAATAATCTGCATGCCTGTGCCAATGTGCCTTGGAAGGGCTTCCTTAGTTTCTCAAAAGTCAGGGATGGATCCAGGAAAGCTGCTTGCTGGACACAGCACACACAGCATCCTCTGGGTGCACCCAACCAGGCCCATGGCACAGGATGCTGTTTGGGGAAGGAGCCCCAGCTTAAGGAGTGGGGTATTAAACATGAGGTGTGTTTTACCCTCATGTGCACGGGCTGCACACAAACACAGAGCATTAGAGACACCCCAGTTTTCCTGGTGTTTTCCCAAACAAACCGGCAGTGTAAGCAGTGACTGCGCACGTGCCAATGGTGTTTGCAAGGATTTCATTCACAGCTGCAGATTTACTCCCTTGGAGAAATCCCCAAGCCAGAGAAATCTCCAAGCAGACCTGGATGTGGCCCTTGCTGCCTGGATGGCCCAGCCCTTGCTCTCAGCAGTGTCACTCCACAAACCAGCACCACACGCCTTGGTGGCTTTGCTCCTGTGTTCTCCCTCACCTTCCCAAGAAACCTGGATGTGCAAGCAAAGCCAAGGAGTCTTTACCAGGCTGCCTGCACCTACAGGGCACATACACACCTTTCTCTATCAAACAGCAAAGACAGAAGTTAAAACTGTCTCAAAAACATGCAACCTGCAGGAAGCATCCCCCCTCTCTTCTGCTCACCACCAAACAATCATGGGAGGAACAGCCTGAGCCAAGCCCAGGAACTTCTTTATTCAGCTTTAATGTCAACTGACTGCTTGATTTTTGGACTGATAAATTCAGAGTTGTTATGGTATTTAAAGGGGGGAAGAAAAAAAATTGAGTTAATTGTTACCACTTGTACTTGATTCAGTTCTCCATCTGGCTTGTCAAATATCTCTTTTTTTTTTTTTTCTCTCCTCTCTCTCTCTCTTTTGGAAATTTACACTGTTGAAATTCCTTTCAACTGCGAACTAGTGAAGTGAAACATTCAGGACACAGGAAGTGTCACAGGGCCGGGAGATAAGCAGGTCCTGCTCCATTCCTGCAGCAGCCACTTCTCCCTTGGTAAGGAATAGCTGCTTTGGTGTGACTCACCTTTTCCTGGTACCATCAATTCAGAAGGGAAACTCTTAACTGTCCAAACGTATTTTTTCCTTCCTGCACTAATTCCCCCTCCTGATCCTTCGGATTGCAAAAGGTGGGTGATTAACCTGGTCCATCATTAACCGGTCCTAAGTAGCTGTTGGCACTGGGAGCATCAGCACCATCACTGCTGCTCTCATAATAATTGGAATAATACTAAATAACAGCAGTAGCTGCATTTGTGTACAACAAGGTACTTCCTCTCTAACCTTTTCTCTTTATCATGAGAGGAACCAGATTAAGAAACACTGAAAAAAGGAAAATATCCCCAAAAATCTGAAGGAAGTGATGTAGTATTGCTTGTAAAACAGGAAATACCAGGGCTATTCTGCCTTTGAAAATAAAATTCTGCAAGCCGAGTCAAAGCTGTTTAGGCAAAGGCCTGGTGGAGGGTCTTGGGACCAGCTTAGTCAGGAAAATGTCAAAAAATCTAGAAGAAATTTTGCTTTGCAGGCCCCTCATATGCCATCTTTACCAGATTTTCTTTGCTATAACTTATTGATAAAAAGTATTCCTGCAATTGATATTCAATACTGAAATCGATACATCAATATTGGTATTTATATTCCTGAAAATAATTATTCTGCCTGCAAATTCAGACTTCCTGAAATCATATTAATAAAACTGGGAAAACACTTTGCAAACCAACTACGAGTAATGCCATTTTTTCATTGCACCTCCTTTTAAAAACCCTCTTTAAGGAAGAACCAGGACAAAACATTAATGCCATGACTCAAACTTCAAAAAGAAACCCAAGCCCCAGCAAATAATAAAACAGTAGCTGGCACTGCTTTGCCAGTCAAAGATTTAGACCGGAGTTAGGAACTCCAAGAATTCCCCATTTTCTCCCAAAGCTAAATTTTCATTGGGTTTTACAGCAGTGCTCAAGTTTCTACAAAACAGAAGATTTTTTGGGCCTGAGGAAAGTGTGGGTGGGAATGAACAGGACTGGGGAGACCAGTTCCTCCCTGCAGAAGAAATGGGTATTTCATGGGTAACCAGTTTGGTTGTAGCCTCAACATTACTCACTCTTCTAACCAGAACCAAAGTCCACACACTTAGATTCCCACCCCAAAAAAATACTTCATTAGCAACCAGCAACAAAACACACAGTTTGTTGGAGCCTCAGTGGGGTGCTGGGGTCCCATGGCCTGACCTCAGCGTCTGTCACCATTTTCAAGGCGATGACGACTTGGCCACCAAGAAAACCTGCTTCAAGCTCCAACTTGGCAAGTAAGGTATCAGCCTGCAACTGATTTTGTGCTTTTTTAAAACCTAAGGGGGGTGGAAATCTGTCGCGCCTCGATTAGCAAGGAACAGAAGAAACCTGTCATGGGAAAACAATGCTGTGCTCGAAATTCAGCTCTGAGTGCGTTTTAGAAGAAACCCTCAAGCCAGGACGACCTGATCAAGTGCACATATGCACCCTATACATTAATGCTACAGGGTGGATAAAGAGAGACGATGCAGACCTCAGCACCACATGGGAAGCAGCTGCAGTAACTACAGACACCAGTGGTGGGACCTAAAGGCTGAACTATGCAGTGTTTACAGCCCTGCAGGAGGAACTCTCCACTGATACCATCATACATCTCTAAAAACATCCTTAGTGAAGTAACCAACATCCCAGATGCCATCCTTGGCAGCGTTCAAGGCCAGGCGGGGCACTGAGCAACCTGGTCTAGTGGAAAGTGATTCTGCCCATGGCAGAGGGGTTGGAACTAGATGGTTTTTAAGGTCCCTTCAACCCAAACCATTCTGTGTTTCCCTGATGCACAATCTTCCCCACCTACCCGTCCCTGACTGCCCTCCCCAAGCACAGGCACAGCGATTGTAAAGGAATCAAACAGGAATGGCGTCACTGGAGTGACACCTGCTCCTCTGGACCTACCTGGCACCTCATGTTTCCCCAGCTGGAAGGTCCACCCAGACCCACCAAGGACCAAGCCTCATCTAAGCCCTGCCCCAAAACCAGTATCAAACCTTTCCACAGCCTCACCTGATTATCCAGCAAACAGTACCTGGCTCCTACAGTCCATAATTATGCATTTACCCAGTGGCTGCCGGGGACAATCAAGTCAATAATTCACTTTTTAAACGCAGTGTTGTAATTATACAGCTACAAAGAGCTTCCAAATCATTTCATTCACTCATACACCTACACAATGAATTGTTTCCCTTTCCACCGTTTTCTCCCCGGCCACCATCAGAAGGAAAGGCCGAGCATACTTCAGAAAGCTTCTTGCAAAGGAGAGGAAGGAGATGCTCTGGCACATCTCAGCTCAGCCCCAGTGGTGAGGGGCAGGGAGCGTTTTTCCCTGTTTGTATCGTGGGTTTGGCACTGCTCAGTTGTGCAGCCAGCACCTGGCACAGGCAGGGGGTGAGACGTGGATGCTGCTCTGCAATGCACTCTCAGTATCTCTTACACACAGAGACTCCCAGACCTAGGCCAGGACACTGCTTTCCCAGGAAAAGTGCTAATGCCTGGTGACCTGATTAGTGCTACAGGACCTTGCTGGAGGACGTGGTGGCTCTGTTGCACAGGGCACTCCTGGAGAGATGAAGTGTGCTTCGAAACGGCTGAGCCCCATCCCAGGGAGAAAGTGGGGCTGGCACCTCCTCACTGCTGCTCACCAGCAGAGACACTGCTGCCAGAGCATCGCTGGGCCATCAAGTCCCCTCGTCACCAACAGCCTTGCTTTAATTTTGCTGATTTTTCACATCTTAGTGACTCTATTTGATGGGCCTGGCTCTGTAAAGCCATGTGCATTTAAACCATCACCTTGAAGAGATACTGTGGTCCCTGACAGTCCCTCCCGGCCCTTCTCATCAGCCAGGCACCACCACCATCCCTTTCCCCAGCCTATGGCACCCAATTCCCACCCACATGTCGGGTAGGGTGCCAACAGAGCCAAAAATCCCCAGCCCTCAGCCAAGTCAGTAGCTGAGGAACTCCTTGGAAGCCTTATTCCACCATCTCCTTCCCCAAACAGATCCTCTTCAGACTCTCCTCTTTCCCAGCCTTCTCCTTTGGCTGGCTTTCCTCTCACTTTCAAATTAATGATATTTAGCCAGCAGCAAACCATCCTGACAAAGTGGGTCAGGGGAACTGCAGGTCCCCCCAAACGACACCTCTGCCTGCAAATCATCTGCCAGGAAGGCAAAGGTTTATTCTGTCCCTGAGCAAGTTCAATGTCACCACAGAGTTGCAAGCACAGCAAGTGCTGAACCAGATCCTACAGCGTTTAGTTTCATAACTTGCACAAGCAGGTATTAGTAGATTCGATAAATTATATATATTTTTTCCCCTCTCTGCTTTGCAAATAGGACCAAAAGGTGTCGTAAAGTTGTCCGGTCTCCTCCGTTTTATCCTGTCTCCTCTCTCCATCGTTGAGATATCCTTGAAGTTGAAAATGATATAATACTCCGAATATCTGGAGTTTGAAAGGATGTAAGACTTGCAAGAATTGCTACAGCTTTATTGCATTCTCGGGGCACAGAGAGTATTTACCACACATACATCAAGTCAAGGAATGCAAAAAGGGCACGCGGAAATTTGGCGCTCCGAGCTCAGGAGCTGAAACTCCCAGAAAGGCAGATCAAGAGTGGATTTCCTTATTTATAGATTTGCAGATGAAATCCAACAAAACCAGCCCTCCCCCCTCCAAAAAAAAACCAACCCCACCTCCCTCTTTTATGTCAGTAAGGCTGATTCAATTTCCAGGCTTGCAAGGTCTCCTCTCGCCGAGTATTACCCGACCCCAATAACAGGCAACGTTCCGAGGTTAAGATCCGTTTCCTTACAATAATGCAGAAAGCTGTTGTTTGAGTCGTGGCTGCAGAATTCAGCTTTGAAGGACAGGTTAGTACCACACTACATTTAACTGAATTCAGTTCATCTGATTATACAGTGCCTTGCTTTCTGGAATATGTAATCATCTCTTTCTGATGACATTTTAAATATCCAACTAGACAAATAATTGCGGCAATAATTGATAGCTGAGTCAAGCTGGAAGATTATTGATTGGCACAGTACCCACTGAAACAAATGTTCATCTTTCAAACATTACAGTGAAGATGCTTAAATCTAACTTTTGCTGATAAATGATAAAAATTTGATTTACTGATAAAACCACCAGAATAGAAGATGCACTTCAGGATTTGATTACCTGGGGAAATTTTTTCAAAGAAAAATTAGGCTATGGGATTTATATTCTATTTCACGTGAATAATTGCCAAGATATGGATAAGCCGTTGGAACATAAACACAGGCGGAGGAGTCTTTAAGAGTTGCTGATTAACTCTCTCCCTTCCTGAATGGAATTTATCTGTTCCCAATCGCTGTTTGTGTGGGAGTTTATCCTGCTGCCTTCCCAAGGATGCATCCACGGCTCTCATTACCAGCAGCAGGAATAATGTGTCAGAAAAGATCCCCCAGCCGTTTTCCCAGCAGCTCAAAGCCCTCAGTTTAAATGTGCATAATCTAACTCTGCTGAGAATGCAGCTCAAAGGAGGGTTCAATCTCACTGCCCATGGTGTAAATCAGGAGCACTGCCACCCAAATCTGTGGCACCATGGAACGGCAGCGTGAGGAATGTCAAAACCAGGTGCACTTCCAAAGTGGCTCCCTATCTTAAAGCTGAAATAAAACCACTTTTCAGCTGCTATTACACCGGGCCTGCTTAGACATGGGTTTCTTTCTAATTATGAAATTCCAGACCCTGCAGCACTATCTATACATCAGGGGGGAGAGAGGGGGAATTTCTGAAACTTACTGATTAGAAAGCAGAGCGAGTGGCCACGGCAGAGAATCGCATGTGGGGAAAGGCAGGCAATGAGCTGCCTAGTTAGGGCAGAGGAGCTGTCGCAAGGCAGAAGCCTGAAATTAAGGAAGAGAGCCAGAATATTTGAGCAGGGAACAAAGAGCATAAATTCCAGAGTAAGAGATGAAAAATGCACTGAAACGTTTTGAAACGGAGCCATTAGGAGCTGATTGAGTCTCGGAGCTACTGTTAAAAATCAGCCGCTTGTTAGATGCGGCGATCAGCTGAGCCCTGACACTTAAGGCGTACGAGGGGGCTTGTCGAGTGGCTTCGCTCTAATTTAGAGATCCTCAGTTAATTAGAAAGCCCTCAGATTTTCTGCAAATGCAGGTCGCTATCGACAGCTCCAGCTTTTGATGCTTTCCGGGTGACAGTTGCCGGACTGACCTTTCCGGCACTGGCAGAGCTGCCCAGACCTCGCCATGCCGGGGAATTCAATCACGGCCGCCAGCGCCGCCAGGAAGTTACAAGTAAGGTTACTCTGCTCCTAGATGTCGTTTCCTTCTCTGAAACAAACCCTGATGAAATCTGCATCTGCTTAATGCTATAAATAGCTCCAGCGTTGAATTATTATTATTTTTCCTCCCTGCTGAGTGGATGTCACAGCCAGTCCAGAACCTCAGGGTGGGAGCTTATCAAAGGTGGCACCAGCAGCGTTTAGGAGAAGGGAATTGCTTTATGGGGGACAACCTGCCTGCATTGAACTCACATCCACAACTGCAGGAGAGAAACCTCCCTTTGAAATTTCATTTCCCCAATGCCTATGGCTGCAGAGGATGGAGCCCCCACCCCAGGGGACAGCACTTCCTTGAGCTTCCCTGAGCACCCAGCATGCCCCATTCCATGGGGATGCCTTTCCCAGCCACAAGCAAGGTCTGGTGGTGCTCTCCAGAGTGGAAACCACTGATCACACCTAATGCAGGGCAAACAGCAACACAGGCAACCACCGCACAAAACAAGGCTTGTTTGGAAATTCATGGAAACGCATGGAAGTTACAGTGACAACCCAAAGGCAAGACGACAGACCCGCAGTCACACAGGGAGTTGGTGGCAGACGCTAGAAAATTAACTCTCAGGAACTGTCTAGCATTGGCAGGGAAATGAATGAGATGATCTAAGAGATATTTTCCACCTCTAATAGGATTTGATGATGATTTTGCATAGGCTTTTGTGCTAGCCTGGCTTTTGATAAAGGCATGGTGTCTCTTTTCAACCCACATGCAAGGGAGAGATTAATAAGTTGCAAACTCGGCCCACCTCGGCTATAAATGGTTCCTGTGCCCATAGAGGGAAAAAATCCAAGCTATGACTGAAAAAGACCCCATTGAACTGTGTGCAGTTCGTGCTTTTACACCCAAATCTTCAGCTACTAACAGATTTAGTAAGGAGAGAAAAATTCTCCTCCAGCATCCAAAGAAACATCAGTTTAGTAGCCAGACAGGCAGCAATGCACAAACCATGTCCAGCTAAAGAGCACTAAATTGAGACCTTCCCAGGGAGAGCCATCTGGGGGCTGTGGGAGGCATGGAGAGACGAGATGGCTCCAGCATATCCTGCAGGAAAAGGGGGCAGAGCTGTCGCACTCATGTGGGAAGTCCTGGCATGGACATTTTTGCCTGTGCACAGCCTCAGACCAGCAGAGGATAAGACCTGAGGACTGACCTTGGAGGTTGCATTAGGATGGCACTGATGGTAAAGAACTAAATGAAAACCAGAGTTTTTAAGCATTCAAAACAGATTGTAGAGGACCCCAGTTTTCAACAAAATAAGCATTTTCTTGCAGGAAAACACAATTAAATGTTGTAAGTGCCAGCACATAGACACCAATAAAAGCCTCTAGACCAAACCCCTAATCTCACCTGTTCAAGCAAATAATCTCCCACATAGTCTACATGGTCATATCAAAACATCCTTCCTTACTCCATGGGCTGCTCCACTGCTATTCTTCAGAATGAAAATTTGAATTCACATCCAGGATCCAGGCCCTGCTCTTTAGCATCCCTGGGACTAAACCAAGCCTTGGTGCTGTCTAACCCTTGTGCTGGGCCAAATGAATGTGGCTGAATGAGCTGTTCACCTGCTCTTCATCCCTGAGTCTTCTTCTGGTCCTTTACAAGGAGGGTGGGATCTCTGTCACCCATCTGCTGATGCTACCACAGGCAGCCCACACATTCTGCTGTACATTCAAGTGCACAGGAGGACACAGGGCACACTGTGACCTGCCAGCAGCACTTCCACATCCACACAGCCAGGACAACCCATCTGGGAGCCACATGCTGGCATCACTTCCCTTGCTGCCAGCACACAGAGCAGCTCTGCTTTTTGGCAAAACCAGCCCACAGGGCCAAAGATGGACAACCAGACCCATCTGTGCATGCCTGACCACAGACTCTTGTCTGCAGCAAGTGCTTCAGGTTCAGGGCTGCTGCTGTTTGCGCTGCAGTCAGGTCCAGTGGCCACCATGGGGGACCAGAACCCCTCAGAGCACAGCACTGCACCCAGAGATAACAAAATGACAGTTCCTGCCCCTGGAGCTGGCAGCTATCACCACCACTATTACGACCTGGTGAGAAGGGACTGCCAGTTTAAAGAAGCGCTGCCTCCACGCCAACACTCCCCACTCCTCAGGCTTAAGAGCACTGAATATTTCAGCAGGTGAGAGGCAGAAGTTGCAATCCTCCCACTGCTGCCACGTCTCAGAGCACTTTTGAAAAGCCACAGAGGGCTATTCATGGTTGGAGTAACAGAAATCAGCCTCGTGTAATTTTTTAGCAGTAACATAATAAGAGAAATAAAATTAAAAAGTATTAACACCAAGATGTTGCACTTAAGTCCAAGAAACTCCGTGTGCTTTGCAATTGTCATTAATGCCATGAAGGCCATATGGGGAGTGGAAGGGTTGTTCAGTCCATCCACTGACTCTGGGTCCTCATTTCCCTGGGCATTGGGAGCACTTTCCAACAAGCAGACAGCTTGTACTTGCCACTTCCAGCACCTCCAACACTCTGTCTGTGCCTGACACCCTGCACTTCCCAAAAAAGGGTGCTGGATGCAGTGGGGATGGGCAGTGGCTCCATAAAAGATGTACAAGTCCTTGAGTCATTACTTTACCTCAACATGTTATCAGAAAACATCCCATCTGGAGGCAGGCTGGGAGATGGCCATATACACAACAGGTCTGAAATTGCCATCAGCTTCACCTCAATCCTTTTCTGATGTCCTTGGCCATCCAGTTAAGATCTGACAGCATTTAAAGATGACAGTGCTCGAGGTAATGGGACAATGCCATAACAGGATTACAGGAAATGTGAAAGAAAGGACATACGTACGTAATGTCATTTAGGTAATGTCATCTATGAACAGTTTTGATGCAATTTTTGCTGACAAAGAAGTCAGTCTCACTTATACAATTCCTTTAAACTCTATTATTGCTGTAAATAAATTTACTTCTTCCTGAAAGAAAGCTTTTTAGATGCATAGTCACAAATATTTTGTCCAACTTTCTGCTCTGAGGTGAGGTATCCCAGGGGGAAGAAGTCACACAAACCAGCACGAGGCAGTGAGCGGGATGAGGCAGCAAGATGGAAGGACTCCCCGCCACTCTCCCAACTGCTGCAGAGCACCCAGACTTCATAAGATCCTCCCAAATGATTTCCACCCAGCTATTTCCTCCCCGCGCCCTTTTTTCCATCAGTATTCCCTTTCAGTCCCACCGCAGCTGCCCCCGAAACAGCTTCCTCATTGTCCCCCACCAGAAGTGGTGTATGTGTGCCAAGCAACTGACCGCAAACAAAAGCTTGTTTGACCAACGCTTGTTCCGAAACAAAACCCCGGCTGGAGAAGGAAATCCCGCAAAGGAGGGGGGATTGATGCTGGGACAATTTGGAAGGCGAGCCCAGGGCGACTCACATTCTTGCCAGACAATGGTGTCTGGCCTCTCCATTCACCGCCTGCCTCGCACCCCTCCCCAAAAAGTCTCCCCTAGAAGCCATGTTTATTATATAGTCTGATAAGCAGGGGAGATGCCGTTAAATTGAGCCCGCGACACTCTCGCGCGCTGCCCGCGGCGGCGCGGGGACACGGGGCAGACAATAGGAGAAGCCTCTAAGGGGACTCGGAGAAGGGTTTCTGGAACTGAACTTATTGCTAGGCAATACTGCAAGGAGTCGATTCTTTCTAGATGGGACGGTGAAAATTCATGGCCAAGGGTGCGTCTGTGAATTCCCCCCGTGTTACCCTGTACTGGGGAGTATTCCCTTATTCTGAGCAGTATGTTTCTTCCCACCTCCCCAGCCTTGCCTTAGGTGACTCCTTCCCCTGAGCAGCTGTTGAGAGATGGCCGAGCCTTTGCCCCCTGCACATCTGCCTGCCATTGGCATGTGAAAATACTGATTAGAGGAAACACCCTGGCTGGGCAGGCAGCCCCCTCCCTCGATAAGTACAGTTGGAAACCACAGGAGTTGCACAGGCCGGCCCGGGAGCTGTGTGCCGGCCTGACCATCTTATCCGTTAATAAACAGACACTCGGGTCCTGCTGGCATTGAGCAACGCCGACATCTGCCCGCTGAGGCAACGCGTGGGGCAGCAGCTGGGTGTGCCGCCAGCGGGCTTGGCCGCGGGCTCCCCGTCGGCTTTTGTGGGGCAGCATCCCACCACCTGTCTGTCTGTCCACTCGGGCACGTGTCACTGCTAGGAGATGCTGGAGTAAAGATAGATACATTAAAAATCCTCACCAAGTCGTAACAATCAGCCCTTGGATGGCACGTCCCAGACCGCCCGTCACCCAGCTGTCCCCAGAGCGCACCTCAGCACCCCCTGCACCAGGCAGAGACCGAGGAACCACCCGAGGCAGCTCCAGTCCTTCCCCCTGCACCTGTGCTCCACCTAAGCAGAAGAAAAGCTTTTGCTGTGATTAAAGGCCATTTTCCAATGCAGATTTGCCATTCTGGTGCCGCTCACAGCGTTTAGTCAATACCTGGATGTTTGCAAGCAGGTGCACACAGCTTTGATTTCTGCCCCGCAGAAGTGCAGGTGCTGTAAGGTGCTATCTATGGGCCAGAGTCTGCAGGGACCAGCCACAGAACTGAGGGGCTGACTTTGGTACTGTTTAGAGAGTGCCAAAGTTACAGACCCAATCCTGTGGCAAACTGTGGGTCCCTTGCTTTTGGGTTGGGATGTGCCCTTTTGGATCCTGTGCATCTGCCAGTTTTGCTGCTGCTTGAGCTCTCATTTCTACAGAGATCCCACCACTGCTGAGCTTCCACAGCCTTGGAGGACACCAAAATGGGAGCCATGGAAGCATCTCTCCCCTTGATGGAGCACCTGCAGCTCCCTGGCCCGCTTCAGTAGGACATGTGGGTGACCAGGATCCGATCAGGTCACAAACTGCCGCAGTGCATGTGCCTTCCACCACATACCCCACATTTTTAAGCTGTTTGAAGCAATTCCTCATTTACTTTCCCATCTCCTCTAAAGCTGAGCTTTTAACAGCCCTCCAAAGTGGTGTGTCACTGCAGGCACCACTTCTGGACTCATGGTGAGGAGGCCTCAGGCCACTGTGTCCATCCAGAGAGCTCCTGGCACTGCAGGAAAGAGCAAGGAGGACAGGTGACTGCTACAAAACCAGCCTGCTCCAGCTATGCTGCCTCTGAGACACCAAACAGAATGTCCAGCTACACTACACATCAAGCAATACACCACACAGACTTCTTTTTGGGGTTGTGACACTAATAATGCTGCCTTAAAGTTGCCCTGAGCACTTAACTATTTCCATTTGCCTCCTCTCAGGTTGGGATGCAGCAGTGGCAGAGCACATCCCATCCCTGCTGGAAGCGAAAGGAGAGGCTGCCAGGGAAACACATGCAGCCCTTCCAAGCCCAACAGGCACTTTTAAGCACAACCCTACTACTTTCAGAAAACCAGCCCTAATTGTTCTTATCCTGGCAAAGCCCCTCTGAGCTCAGCACTGCCCCACAAGAGCTCAAATAACTGCATGGAGGGAGGGGTCCATCCCATCCCACCCACTGCAGCTGGGCTCAGCAGCAATCCAATGGCCAAATGAGATGACTTAGACATAAGGTTTGCAGGCACAATTTCAGGGATGGGGCTATTCCTGTTAGAACACAGGCAGAAAAACAGGGTTAATGCCCATGTTATCTGGCTAGCCACATTGCTGTGCTGGGCATGGTCTGTCCAGTGATACTGGCCAAGCAGGGATGCTGCAGCACTGGGAGCTGAAGGAGCAGGGCACACAGTGGTCCCACCAAATTAACCAACCACCATGGAAAACCTGGCTTTATTCCTTACCATGAGCACCAAGAGGTGATTTTTCCCTCCCCAAGCCAGCTCACCTGTCCAAGCCAGACTTGCAGCAGCAGAGGGGCTCGCCACAGCCAGGGATGTGGATGGAGCAGCCTCATGGCTCTGCTCTCCCTGTACAACACCACATCCCAGGTGATGGGCTGACACAGGCTGCTGAACATGACACTGCTCTGACACTGCTCCAGGAGGCCAGAGCTGAGGCACACATGACTCATTTATAAATTATAAACTAAAATTATATACTACTCTTTTTTTTTTTGTATTCAAATACTGTTAAGCAGAAATTCCCCAGCAAATTGCTTTGCTTCTTTGATCATGGGATTGCTACTCTTCTTTCCTTGGGGAAAAACATGCCCTAAAAACAAACAAATGCTGCACTGGAAGTAAAGAGCCTACTCCTTTGAAAGCTCTGGAGAGACACTTATAGCTGTTAGAAGACACACACTTGTCCCTAAAAACCAAGGCTATCCCGAGCTGTGACGCTGAAGGACACCAGGAGGCCCTCAGCAACCCCAGACTGTGGTTTCACAACCTTGCAAATATTTTTCAAACTCCTAATCTTACAAATAAGTAGAACAGGACAGGCAATCACTATCAGCATGTGGAAACACAGGGCTTTCTCTGCCAAGGCTGGGGCAGCTACTGATGTATTCCAACCCTGCTGCAGGACAGCCACTGCTTTCCACTGACAGCATGCGATTCATTCCAGTCACTTTGGTGAAGCCTCCAGCTTTCCCTGTGTCGTGGTTTAAGGTTTACACCCCACCACTGCCTCAAACTCTTGTTGGTTTTGTAGATTTGGAATAATCCCCTTGGCCTCATGGCAGCAAGCAGTGTGAACCCTGCCTGCATATATCCGATCTGAAGTGGAACTGAAGTCCCGTTGTCAAAAGCTATTCCAGAGCACCAGTAGGATCCTGTAATCCCATGGCTCCAAGAAAGCTTTAAGAAAAAACACAGACCTAGTGAGAATCACCATCAAACCATCAGCAATGCCTGGATACCTACCTATGTAGATATTTGGACTAACTTCCAGGAGAAGTATGTGTTTTCCTCTACACCTATCCAAATCCATCTGCATCTGGCTCTGCACATAAGCCACCAAAATCTCTTAACCTCTCCTTCTGGATGACAATTGTCATTTTCCTATATGGGGCCTGATGTGACTTTTGCGTCAGTAGGAAGCCTGAACCATTAGCTGCAGACTTGGAATCAGACCCTCTGCAACTGACCCTGGGGAGGAGCAGCATTCCAGGGGAAGGTAGGAGTTTGCAGCCTGGCACAGAAATGTGTCTCTCAAATGCTGGGGTTGCCTCTCCATCACCCTCTGCTCTGAGCTTCTTCAGCCCACAGTCTCACTCCGCGGCTGCTCTGAGTCAGCCCTGTGCCACATAATTGCATGAACTCAGCGCTGAGCCTGAACTAACAGAGCCAGGCTCCCACGGGGCTTATCAGCTGGGGCTGGGTGCTGCAGGGGCTCAGCACCTACCCCAGTCCCGGTGGGACCACGGTGCAGGTCCAGCCAGCTCCGAGCGGGAGTGGAGCTTGCCCATGTCTGCTGGCAAAATGAACACAAGCCTCCTAAGAAGAACGCCTCGGAAAGCCTGGAAATCTGACAGCTTTTTGTGCTGTAATAATGCAATTCAAAAGACTATTGGGATTGTATAAATATTTGTACAGACACTTATCGCTGGAGCAGTCAGATACTCGGGCCCCCTGCATCAGCTGATGGGCTTCAAGTCCTCGCCTCCTCTGCTAAACCAAAACCGTGCAACCCCAGCATCACCATCCACACAGCAAAACATAAAGCCTCTGTTTATATACATACTCTCCAGCCCCTCCCCTCTCTACTTGCTGGGCGGTTGTCAGCAAAATAAGAAGTGGGATCAGATTCCCGGCCCACTAAAAAAGAACAGGAGCAGGATGTATGTTTTAGTGAAGGAATTAATTAATTATTATTAACACAATGAATGCTCGCTAGGAAATGTTTGTACTTTGCCACTGTAATTAAATATTCTCACTCATGCAGCTCTCAGCCTTCAGAAATTAGTATTGCATTTTGTAGTCCAGTTTGGGGTTCTTTTAATAAAAAATACTTTCACACTGAATTTTTCATTTTTTGCTGGCACAGGAAGGCAGGCGAAGGTCTCCAAACATCCATGCCTATTTGCCTTTCTGAACAATTTCAAATACTTTTTTTCAGTGGCACAGAGTTTCCAAAATGCAAAGTGCTCTGTCCTTTTTGCTCCAGTACAAGCTCGATCTTGGTGAATAAAATGGGTTCCATCACCCTGGGTGCCTCGCTCTGTGCTTCCACTGCTATTATTCGCATCCCCGTGAGCTAAACCACCAGTCTCTTTATGAGCAGGTACCTGTGCAAGGCTTGTGGGGAAAACTCGTTCAAGAAAGGACTCTCCACAGCAAAAGGACTGCAACACCTCACCCAAGTGAAGGGCTTGGTTTCTAATCCTCTTACTCAAGGTCTGTTTGCTTCAGCCAGCTGCTCACGGAAAACAGGCAGCAGAATCCAGCCCTCCGTCTCCACAAAATGGGTCAAAGACACGTAGGATTACTACTAATTTGGAAAGAAAGCACCCAAGACATAATGTAATTCCACCACTAGATTTTATCACTCTTACTCACAATGAGCAAATGCCAGGGGAATCACTGAGCAGAGAGCTCAGAAGGAAACCAGACCCAGCTCCTTCCTGCCAGAGCCGCCGCCGGAGCCAACCAGAGCCTCTGCCAAAGCCACGCGGCCCCAGCTCCTCACCTGGCTAACTAACCACCAGACCAGGTGAGCCTCACCTGCCTCACCCTTCCCACAAAAGAAGAAAGCATTGGAGCTCGGGTTCAGGGATTTAATTTCTCCTCCTTACCCCTCAGATGGACGCGTGCAATTGCTCCGTTTCACCGTTGCTGATTTAGCTAATGCTCAGTTCCAGCAGGAAACATCTTAACTCTGAAGAACTGATGATTGCCCCAGCAATCAGTTGTTCAAATAGTTGAAAATTAAGACTATTGCACACAAAGTAAATTAAGTAATTTTCTGCCCTCCTAGGGTCTCCCAAGTCTATCAGATTTCCCACAACTGGTATGTCATGATGCCTCATTACTGCAAAGAAAATACAGCTCTGTGAGTCCTTTAAGTGGCCTACTCTCAAAGACTAGGGCAAAAATGATCTTAAAAACCAGATCCCACTGCAAAGAAGACCATCAACAGAGCTTGTTCATCCACTCCTGCACTCAATTCTCATGGCTTAGGCCACATAAACCCCAAAAAAGAGAGTTTGCAGCTGTCCTCTATCACACCAACTCTGTCACCTGAGACAAAAACTGAGACAAAACCAACTTTAGCTTTGCTTGCAAGGATGGCAGCAGAATTGGGGCTGAAGAAGATGCCCTCCAACCCAAAAAGACTGCAATCTGATCCTAAAACATGTACCATTTCAGCACCCTTAATACAGCAGTCCTACATCTCGGTCTCCTTCCTTAAATTAAGTCAGCTTTTAGGCCATGATTGATTATTTTTAAACAAGCATTTTGAACTCAGCCTGCAAACATTCCTACTGTAACACCATGGGATGCTCAGTTAGCTTTAGTCATTAAAATAAGCCTTCAGCACGGGGATGGTGCTGTGCTGCTTCCCAACACTCCCTGGATCCCTTCCACCCTGGCTGCAGCATCACGGAGAGGTTTTGCTCCCAAGCCCAAACAAGCTGGAATCATTCCCAAGCATTTAGAAACCTTGAGCCCAGCAATAAGCACTCAGCATTTCAGTAATCACCTGGTGGAGGCCACTCTAACTTCAGTTTTATGTTGTGACTTTCATTGAAACCCTCTGATTTGCACTATATATATGTTATTTTTTTGCAGCACAAACTCTCCCTAGTTGGTCTTAAGCCAGAGGTGAGCTTTTGTAAGATGAAAAAATTAAAAATCAGTCACTTATTTTCAGCTAAAAAGAGAGGAGATGGGAAAACCCCACTGATAAGAGCTTTTTAAGACAAGTTACCAAAGGAGGGGCAAAGAGCCACCCCATGTTCAAATGCATATCAGGGCCTTAAAGAATAATCACTTTATAAACTGGTGGGGAAATTAAGAGGGAAAGAAAGCAAATGCTATCAATGCAGTTAAATATTTTAGCATGCGCATCAAAGCCTGTCCAGCAATCACTTCGTGTTGTGTTTTTCAGCAGACCCTGACCCATGAGGCCAAACCCCACCACAAAGGCCCATCAAGACACACAGGGAACCCTCCTTTGATCTGAAAGACAGAGAAGAAACTGGAGCTCTTGCCAAAACACCAGCCATGACTGCCCAAAATGCCAGGTTCACCGGAGGCACCTCAACTTGAGAAGCCACATTTCAATGTTACTTGTGCTTTGGCAAGGGGCTGAAAGCACAACTCAACCCTTCAAGACCAGGGGGAAAAAGCCCATACCTCATATGACCATCCCAACCCAGACAAACACCGGGGAGAAGAGGCTTTAAGTTCCCACACACAAGTGTGTGCACAAAACACATGGAAAGATCCCTGTGCTGAGCCTGAAGCATTTTTCCTGGCTTGTATGCAATACAAAAGTCTGAGAAATGCCAGGGGCCTGCTCGCCACCAGCCTAATTCCAAACATTTCCCACTGCCGGGGTGTTCAGATCTTGCATATCCCCCCTCTTCCTCCTCCATCCCTCCCGGCATGCAGGCACTCAAAAGGAGATCGCCCACCATGGCACAAGAATGTTGCACAAGCTGTGACTCTCCTCTGGTTACCCCTTATCTATCCCTGAGCCCCGATAAAAATCCACCTATGACCTCCTGCTCCTTTTTATTTATATTATTTTTTGCTTTTGAAACCTCGCTCAGCTCTGGGGATCCTAAAAGAGATCTGCAGAAAGCCCAGCCCCACTAGAAATGCCATGATTTTAGCATTTTGCTCAGAAATGGGTGCATGCAGAAGGCAGTGGTGTAAGGAAAACCAAAGAGTGCCACAGCAGTTTCTCCCATCCTCTCCCAACCAAGCCTGCTATTCTTGGGCACTGTCAAACCAAAGGAATTTTTCCTTTCCCTCTCCTGACAACACGTTATTTGTACATGTTTACGCTGAGGATTAAATCCTCATCCAGGCTGGAGAGTGTGGTTCATTCACAGCTTCTGCTCTTCAATGGAGCTTCCCCTGAGCTGCCTTTCCAGGGCTGTTTAGCAGCTCCCTGGACAGGGAGGGCAGCCCACAGCCAGAATGCACAGGTACAATCCAGCAGAGCAGTTGGCAGACTTGGGAAATTACTCAGTGCACAACCACAAGGACTTGGTTCCAGCCGGACAAACACTTTCTCCACGTTGGCTAACATCGGAATCTCCTGCCAAGCACCAGCTCACCCCTTATCTCTGAAGCAGGACTCACCCCTTATCTCCCCATCAGGACTCAAAGGGGCTGTTGTTTCCTGATCCCATCATTCTGGATCAGTCCACAAACCCTCCTAATTCTCCACGGAAAGGGGCACCCGCAGAGGTTCCCAACATCCTGGACAAGGCCCAAACCCCAAGCGATGGCAAGCACAGTACTCAACGTGAAATACCCCATTTCTCCCTCAAAAACACTCAAAGCAGTTTCATCTCCCTGCCAGCAGGCTTGAATAACATTTTAAATGCCAAGATTTATACGCAGACACTTACAAATGTATTCCATTATAGCCTTTGCAAAACTACATTTCAACCTAAACATTCAATTAATGTAATTAAATTGCTACCTGGCGGTATTATCTAATTTCACTTCGGATCTGTGCTATTGAAAAGCATGTGTCTTTTAGCACTCCGACTGGCAAGACATGTGATAAACAGACCTATAAACATGTTGGCTCAACCGAGCTGTTTAAAAATAAATTAGCAAACTATAAAAATAAACAGTAACATACATATGTACTCAATTATGAACTAACTCTAATTTTTGTTCTGAAATACTGTCTTTGACCTTAGTCATAAACAAGCACTATTAAAAAAACATAATATCTCAACAGACAGAAGGGCAGGGATTAAACGCTCATCGCACGCGGCAGAATGCAAAATAAGGGATGAAAAGAAAGAAGAGAAGAAAGAAAAGGGGGGGGGAGCTCACCCTTTATTAAATGCGGCAACCTATACCCACCACAAGCATTTATGTTGATTAAAGCTGCTTGGATTCAAGACAAAAAAGTTAAAATCTACTGAAGTGCATATGGAGGAAAACCTCATAAGGTTCAGCGGGAGGAAAATATCGTTTTAGCTTGCGTGGGAGGGAGGGAGGGAGGGCAGTGTGGGTCCCCCAGAGCCACCCATGGCCTTCAGCTGTCCAGGTGCAAACCCTGCTACTGTCTTGCAAGAATCCAAGAACATATGGCAGAAAGGTGGGAAGCGTCCTTGTGCCCGCCACACCACAGCCGAGGGGGAAAAACAAACAAACAGATTTTTTTGAAGGCTGCAGAGCAGCATCCAGACCATGTTTTTGCCATTAATCCAGAGCTCCCGTAAGCAAAGAACAAGGCACTGTGCTGTAATTGCCAGCACTATTCTGTTTTCTCTGGGAGGGAGGGAGGAAAGGCAGGAAGGCAGGAAGGCAGGAAGGCAGGAAGGCAGGAAGGCAGGCAGGCAGGCAGGCAGGAAGGAAGGAAGGAAGGAAGGAAGGAAGGAAGGAAGGAAGGAAGGAAGGAAGGAAGGAAGGAAGGAAGGAAGTGTTGATACTCAAAAGCCACATTTTGCACCCAGGTCTTAGATTTTCAAGGCTTTCAGTCTACACAGGGAGCACCAATGTCTCTCCCCACAGCAGAACCCAAGCCCACTCAGGCACTCATGAGCAAAACATCACAAGAAACCCAAAATCAACAGCAAAAGTAGTTGAGAAACTACTAAGCTCACCCATGGAGAACCACCCTAAGACACTGACTGCCATCAGGCCGTCTCCCCAAAAAATCTCGCCTAAATAAACAACAGGAGTCAACTTGGGTTCATCGACACACAGGCCCAAGAGCAGCAGAGAGAAGCAGGTGGAAGAGAGGCTTTGCCCAAGGCCAGATCCTTGCCAGCGGTGAGACACAGTCAGCAACAAGGCAGGGGCTGACATTTCCACTAACAAGAAGGGCTGCCAGTTGCTGAGACACAAACAAAACATTCACACGGCATGTTTCTCAAGGGATGCAACAGGAAGGGTCCATAGGAGATGGTGAGAACATGCACCATTTTTTTTAAATCTTTTCTTTTTATCTTTTCTTTCCCCAAGGACCTCCACATTGGCAGAAGCTGGATGCCAGAGAGATCCATGCACCAGAGGGAACACCAACTGGATGGTTAAAGAGGGTGGAAACAGAGACAAGCAGGGCTGGGATGGGTCTTAGGGTGAGCCAGGAAGACCACACAGCTGAAGTCACTTCCAGCCATCAGAGTTGGGACATGCTGCTGGCCTGTCCTCCATAGTGCAAAACACTACCAAAAACCCAGAAGGATTTACCTTACTTTCTGGGGCAAATACTCCTGGTGTCTACACAGACCCCCTAGTTTTTTTCTTTCCTTTTTTTTTTTTGGTTGTTTTTTTTTTGTTTTTTTTTTTTTTGGGGGTTTTTTGTTTGTTTTAGTTCTTCCAATAAATGTCTACCATTCCCTTAAGCAAAGTCTGGATGCTGGTGCCTGGGAATGACCATGAATGATCAGTCAAATATCAACCAGCAAAGCACCAGCACAACCCAGGGACTGCGCTCAGTGTGGTGACTTTTCCGTGGTTCAGCTGTGGGAACATCTCACACTCCTGGACCGACCAACCCTGGGTGTTACAGTCATGTTTCAGTCCACACAACAGCTATCCCCTCACTCTCCTTCCAGAGCTGGGTATCTCAAACACATTTGAAGAGCAAAATAAGAATAACAACAGGTCCTGTCCAGACTATCTGGTCCTTTCCTCCTTCTCTGGCAAAAAAACTTGAAACCCAGCTGTGTCCCAAGGCCACCTCCCTAGTCCAGAGCATACCCTGACCACCAAGTAATGACAATAAAAAACTGCAATTAAAGCAACAAGCCAGTTTGAAAACAAATGTCATTTTTCTGCCCATCCTCCCTGCTTTGCTACCAATAAAAAACACTTAGAGCCACTATTCATGCAGACATAAAGTGCTAATGGCTACCTGTTAACATGTTTCATCACGCCAACATTTTTGTTCTGATTTTGACAGTTCCCTTTTTGTTATTTTAAGCTAAAGGAGTGCTAATCTGGGTTGGAACTGAAGGCTGCAAGAATTACAATCTACATCAACTGCACAGTTACTGACACCATTTCCTTCCACTCTGCACCATTTCACAGGCACAGTCTTCTTGCAGCCAAGCTCTCTTCCAGACTGTAAGAAGTTGGAAGTGGAGGAGCACAGGAGACTGGGAAAATTGTAAAATGTTGCTGAGAAGTCCTGTGAATTCTTGCCCTGGCCCTGGGCGTTTTAGGGCCAATGGGAGGGGAGAGAGCAAAGTGAATACCAAAATTCAATGTACTGGAAAAGGAACTTCTAATGTCTTAAGGAGAAAAATTAAGTGGCCAATCCTGTATGACTTCAGGGATGAGTCTTCAGGATTAGAACGACTGCTGGTGCAAATTGGCCAGGCGGGTCCCATCTGATTGACACCTCAAGGGCTGCCCTAGGTGTGACTAGAGGTGACTCACTGGCTCTTCTGGATGTGGAAAGAACAAAACTCCTCAGGTATCACCCCAGCAGCCATTGACACCAGCTGGACATCAGCACAGGTACCTGGTGTCCTCTGCACACAAAGATGTGCTGGGCACCTTTGCCTGCCTCACATGAGCACACATTGAGAATACATCCACTGACATCCACAAAGTTGCAGCAGGTGAAAATCTGCTTGTGTGAAAGAAGAGCCCTGTCCTCTGATTACCAACAGCTCAGGTCAGAGCCACAACCTGATTTTCCACAGGGCAGGAGAGGGACAGAAGCTCTTTGGTCTCCAAAGCTGTGGCAGCCCCGGCAAGATCCCCGGAGGCTTTGAGTGCACACACAGGGATGTTTCCTTTCCCCAGCTTTCCAACTGTTTGTTAGAGCAAATTAAGAGTGCTAACAAGACTTGCTGGAGCCCATTGCAAGGAGGTTAAGAAACATGACTTATCTGATGCAATCAGCAATGTAATGCAACCTCCCAAGTCCCAGTCCAGGCAAAATGCATGCAAGTAACCAGAAGGGATGGGCACAACCTTGAGGGAGAGTGGGGATGCTCCAGCCCAGCCTATAATGATGGAAAGACAAGAGAGCATAGCAGGGAATAGGAAACTCCCTGCACCTGCTTTGTGTCTTCTGCTGCTTCCAAGGGCTCCCACACTGTACAGGCCAGAAAGAGGACACCAGATCTCTGGTCTGACTCAACATGGCCAGTTTTCTATCTTTTTTTCAAAAAGATTGCTCTGAAGTACAAGGTGAGGGAGACCTTTATTTGCTGGGCTGGAAGGTAAACATGGGTAGGCTTCACCACCTAAGCACTTGCTAGCTGATTGCTGTTGAGGGCAATGTCACAACAGGCTGAGGTTGCCTCATCTGCAGACCCCATACGCTCCCAGGATCCTGACCAGGACAGGCAAGCATGGATCCCCACAGGAATCATTAGCCAGAGGGTGCTCACTTACAGCAAATCCCAGTGTGAAGCCCCAAGCCTTGCTGTGCACACCTGGCGAGAGGGATGGGAGGACAGTGTTGCCCACGTGGGGAGGTTCTCACCACAAACTGGGTTGGGAAGCTGAAAGGCGGGAGAACAGATAGTATTTTCGAGGGAGTATGAGATAAGAGGAGGTGGAGTTTCCCGATAAAGAGGATTTCCCTGCTCAAATATCAAAGGATTCACACTAAGAAAAGGGGGGAGAAGGGGAATTACATCAGTCTGAGGCACACTTTCTCTTTTAAACTCTGACCTTCTATTGTCTGTCTTCTTGACTAGGATTTAAAAGCCCTTTGTTGGGCTGTGTTACATGGTGTGATCTAGAAAGCCGTCATAGACGAGGCACCGTGGGCTTTCGGCTGCGCCGGGCTCGGGCTCCCCCCGTGCCTACACCGGACTTTCAGGAGGCATTGAGCCAGCTCAGATAAGTCAGCACTTTTTATCAACACCCCTTGGAAGCCAAGCTGCAGCTTGTGACGCCTCTTCCAGCATGGCCAACAGTCTGGTGGAGCTGGGCTTCACCCCGGCATAGCTCCCAGACAGAAGGTGGGCTGCTTCATCACTCCCAGCTCCACCTCCCCCCAGATCCCCTCCAGGCTCTCCTGGCAGTGTCCTTCCCATCCCAAGCACAAACAAATGGGTGAAGAGCAGATGATGGAAGCATAACAGATGCCTAAAATGGTTTAGAGTGATCTACGAGCATCTTTTGGTTATAATGCTCCATTAATGTGACATTTATGTGGGGTAATATAATACTGCTCACTTAGGAGCACCTACACCAGCCAGTTAGGTTTCCTGGTGTGCAAGGATAACCAGGAGGATTTCAGCATGTCCAGGGACCCTACAGATGGAGTTACAGGGGACAGGAGGCACCACTGCCTAAAGGGGACGTGTCGGGTCTATCCCCGAGGGAGCAGAGGTCGGCAGATATTAGACAGGGAGAGGCTGGAGCAATGTCTCCAGAGGCAGAACCGGAGAGCCACAAATGAGGAAAAGTCTGGCTTGGACCTATAGAGCCCTCTCTGCGGAACAGGAAACGTGATACCCAAGGAAGGTCTGACCCAGTCCCAAAGGCACAGCCTTGCTGTCATCTCCACACAAGCTGCAGCATAGCTCAAGCATCCATCTGATTTCACAGCAGCCAGTGTTACACTCTGTAGCTAAATGCACCCTTAATGTCACCCAGGCCTAACAAGGGCTCCTGTTTTGTTCCCCTGATTTATAAACACAGTGGCAATGGGCTGGAGAAGGGACAGCCTCACAACCACAAGCCTTCGTTATTCCCCACAAATGACTTGTTTGCAGCTTTTGAACTGCCTAATTTGTTTTGGCCCTACATTTTGGTCATTCATCTCATCTTTTCCTAATGGTGCTCTGAACACTGACACTTTGGGAAACGTCTCAAATGCTGTAACCCTTACGTGGCCCCGCGGAGGTGAAAGGACCAAGGGCAACTGCTGAATCTTCCCACAACAAGAGAGGGATCATCCATCTCCTCTTCCCTCCTCCTCGCCCGCTGCTCCACCCCGGGCACTGTTCTCATCTCAGCGTGTTTGAGTGAAACACAAAACGAGGCCACATGAAGCCATTTCAGCACCTCTGGATGTCGAAGGCCACAGACTGTACCCAGTGACCTGGAAGGTCCTCCCCAGACATTTGCTCCTAAGGCTCTGCCTCTAAGAAAAAGCATCTGAGAAATCACGAGGCTGGTTGAGTTCAGACTGTGGCAACACCACTCAGAGAAGAAGGGGGAAAATCAACTGGCACAGTCTGCATTTCAGGCAAATGAGGAAGGAATTGAATCAGAATCTGGAGTCTGATTAAAAACCCAATTCAAGAGAATTCCACAATTTTGGCACTGTGTTTCAACACCTAGGTACACGCTGGGTAGAAAATGAACGATCCAACTTTTCACTCTGCATGCCCAGCAAAAGCAGTCGACAGGTTTCAGCATTTAGGAATAAATGCAGAAAGTATCAACAGGGTATTGTCACTAGCCTTTTGCCAGACACCAGGAAATCCAGAAAAGTCACCTAATGTCACAGGCAAAAAGCTGAGGACATAGCAAGTGTCACTGAAGGACAGTCAGAACAAACACAGAGCAAACTCCTACCAACAGATTAAATTCATGTCACGGTATTTTACCCACATTTTGCACTACTCAGATACCTTGAAATACGTGCACGCAACCAGAGCCACGACACCAGACCTTTAAAGACGTGAGAGCCACAGATTAAAAACATGTTGGAACGCTTACCGTGTCCAGTGCCAAAAATGTGTCTCTAACCTGTAGGAAGAAATGGGTGTGGAGCTGCTCACGGAATGATCACTGCACTCACACTGCAGGGTACAAGGTCCCCCTCTTTGTTTCTCCCTTGTAAGAAAAACAGTGACTAAATTATGACTGAGGAGCTGTTTCATCCCCCCAAATTTTTTTTGAGAAGTACACAGAGCTGGACGGGAAAAGAAGGTGGGAATCCAAGAAACCCCATGTGATTTGTGAAGACTAAAGCCACTCTGCCACGAACCAACATGAACAACTGATCGTGGTGCTTGGCTGAGCACGGTGCTTGCTGCTTCTTTTTGGGGACTTCAGTCACCTCCTGAGTGGCACTGAAGCGCTGCAAGCAGACACAAAAACATACACAAAGCCTAAAAGTATTTTCCTGGAATTGAAGCTCAATTTACAGCTCCCGAGACTGAAGGGTGTGTTTGAGCAGCCCTTTGTTGCAGGGTTTTGTCAAGGTATGTTCTGACTTGTCCCCTGCATGGTTGTGCAGTAATTCTTGATACTGATAGTCAATTACTTTGTTCACGTCACTCAAACACTGACTTTTTCTCTGCTTTTTCTCCCTCTCAGCACGGCTAATCCGGGAAAGACAACACAGAGTGAAAGCAGCACTTCAAAAGGCATTAACTCCTGGCCAGTCCGGGCTGCCCTCCAGGCCTGCCAGGCACAGGTAGGAAAGAGAACTGCAGAGCAAAGAGCCTTCCTTATCCTTATCTCTCTTAAAATACCACCGGGTCCAGGCTCCAAAACTTCCTTCCCAACTGGATAAGCACTTACCCAGGTAATCTCATTACAGCCATTGTTCTCCGAAGGTTAATAAATACTTACCATGATGAGTAAAGGCTCCGCAATCTGACCCCAACACAGCACAAGTGATTGCTCAGGGCCAAATTTTCATACTCTTTAATATGCTGAACACCATATTCCTCTGCTAGCAGAGCAGCGTTAGCACCAAAATAAATGTGACTGCTTGCAAATAAGGTGTTGGCCCCACTTCTGGCCTTAAGTTTTTATGTTGCTATCATTGTGATGGCTCTGAAAATTAGCAGATGCTGCCAGTTCCTAATAAATACAGGACTAAATTATTCTGAAAAAACGGCAGAAACAAATTATAGAAGGAATAAAATTCAAGGAGACACCTTTCTCTCTGATTTCAACATGTAGAAGAAAATAATTACAGGCTTTTGTTAATTTAAGGAAACACTTTTTCTCCCATCAGATGTGAGGTGTGAATTATGCAAACATGATTCGAATTTGACTGGGTTGACATACTGCAGCCCCAACAACTAATTTAAATTTGAGAGTTATGGAACGGAAAACCAGGTTTCCAAGAGCTTCTCAGCAAGAGCAGCAGCCTCCACCTTCCCAGAGGCCAGGCCAACACCCATCAAGATGGACATCCCCATCAAGATGGAAGGCAGCACAGTCAGCACTCCATAAAATCTGCCTCGTAACTTCCAAAATGCCACGGACAAGGAGGGTTTTTTATCCCAACAACACACATTTCAAAGCAATGCTGCCGCTGGCTGGTCTGTTGGGATGATTAAAACACATTATCCACTTGTTGCAAAACTTTTACTGGCAAAGCATATAGGTGAAGTGTACCTACAGATGTGCCCAGAAATCCATATGAAACCTCCACCTTGCCACAACACTAAACAAAACACTAAGTAAGACCAGATGAGCAGATAACTCCCTTTCAGTGGAGGCTGTCAAATTGCTGTGCAGTCATTAATAACTTAAACTTAATCCCCTTCACAGGAGCTCCATTTTCCTAATTAGTGCAGGACGTAAACCAGATTTTCCATTTGTTTTCCAAACAGAAAATTCAGAGGGAAAAACAGAGTGGACATGAAATATAAGTCTTTTAGATTTCGGTTCAGTAACCAAAAGTTTTCCAATTTTTATTTTTTTTTTGCCAGCCAAAGCTGTATCTAAATCCACCCAATCACACTTTCCAGCAAATATTTTACCCGCTCAGAAAAAGTTCTCATTTTTCAGGTGAACACACCACCACGTGCTGAATTCCAGACAGAATCCTCCCCCTGCACCACACCAAGCTGAATTATTTGTGACTCTCCCAAAGTCCCCCAGGGAATGAGGGAAAGAGCCAGGACCAAAACTTGGACGGACTCGCTGCATGTGCCTGTGGGCTGCTCAAGGAGGTCTTCAGTGTGCCAAGGGCTGCAAGGGGCAACCAGCCTCCCACGCCAAGGCTTGCACAGCACCCTCACCATGGCTCTGCACCTCCTCCCACCACTGCCCTGACCTCATTTTGAAAGGTGGCAAATTTAATGTGATCATCAGTCTCGTATGAATCAAACCCAAAAGCCACACTGGGCACAGAAACCCCAGAGGTGTTTCTGCTTTGCCCTTTACCCATGAAAACCTTGGCTCTGGAGCCTCTGAGCCCATACCTCCTTCCACAGGCACCCGTACAGCACCTGTGCATGCTCCCCTGAAATGCACCCTGCACACAAACCACAGCCTCAGAGACTCTCCCATGCCAGGAGGCAAATAAATGGAAAGAACAGTGATGAGCGGGATGCAGGACTCAAGGGCAAGCAGGCCAGCCTGCCTGAGCTGCACACCAGTCAATGCCAAGGTACCACAGGGAAAATGGAACTTGCTTATGCCAGTCGTTGACCCCAAAGCCACAAGAAAAGACAGCAATGAATTTAAGACAGGGGCTGAGTTTTAATCCAGCCATTACCTTCTTTAACATCTTCTATTTCCGTGCAGAGTGGTTGCTCACCCCTGCTCTGGGCTAACCTTGCTCCCCTGCCCCAAAAATCCCACTCCCTCAGGTTTTTGGGGCGATGACTGGTCTGATGCCTCATGTCAGGAGCACAAGGCACCAGCCACCCTGGAACCTCATCAGCCAGCTAAAGAGAAAAATATCTCCTGACACAAACAACCTTGCCGACTCCTGGCCTGCTGCTACCCTTCTCTTCTTGAGGAAGGTTATTGAGGAAGCAGTTTTGGAGCAGGGCCAGCTGTGTCTTGATCTTGAGAGGTGTCTTTGATCCCTCTCAATCTAACTTTAAAGGTAGAGTGATATTAGATCCAATGTCTAAGAATGCCCTTCAAGCAGCAGTTGAAGACCTCGGGAAGAGGTCTTCAACCAGATTTTTCCATCCAGAGCTGTCCCAGAAGAACTCGGTCTCTGACACTGACTCTGTTTTAAACTCCCTTCTCCTCCCACCACTTCCACTTGAAATGACCATCCCTTGTACCACTCACCCACAGCAACAACTGCCAACTAAGTCAGTTCCATCTCTGACTAATTTCTTGACCTGATCTGCTTTTAGGGCAGAAAAAACCTGTGCAGAATCTTCTCAAACACCTGCTGCTTTTTAGCCAAAAACAAGTAAGACAAAAACATGCCCAGGAGCAAAAGGAATGGATTGCACCAACAGACTCATCAATAAGTAAATAATATTTATCATGAGCTGTGCACTACAGCATTTGGACAGACACACGATAAGCACCACTTTGGTGCCTGCGCTTGCCAGCTGGTCACATCCAAACACTCTCCATCTCAACATGCTTTGACCAAGAGGGACATGGCCCGGCACTGAGCTGGGGATGCAGGTGCCCATGCTCCAAGGGATGGTGTTTTAGGTACCAAAATTGTGCCCTGCATGTTGAGACCCGCCAAGCGCAGGCAGAGGGCAAGACCAGCTAGGGCTGTCCACCCTCACCAGTGCCAGATTACATTTCCACGGCAGCTGCTCCCTTTGTCTACACCCAGCAAAGCCAACCCAGCCTAAAAATTAATTTAATCTGCTGTAAACCCAAGTGTCAAGCACTTAGATGGCAGCTAAAAGCGTCACTCTCAGATAACCGAGTGACACTGGCTAATAATAGCCTGCGCATTAGGGGAGCGGGAGCGGACATTTTGTGTAACCAAAGAGGAACCTGCGCCTGGGAACAGCCCGCGCTGGCCGGTCCCAGCCCCGCAGGCAGCGCCCGAGCCCACCCGGCCTCGCCTCTGATTAGCTGCACTAATACCACCGGTGACCTCTCTTTCAAGCTCGGAGGCAACAATAGTCCTGGCTTTTGTTAGCGGGGAGAACAAAATGCCACCTTTTACAGCTCTGCAATCATAGCTGCTTCCCTTTTCATCTCCCAGAGGCTCTGCACCAGACCTTGCTCACCGGGGAGGATGGTTAACCCTTGCCAGCCAGCCCGGCCACAGCAGGAGGGGTGCCAGGGTCCCTGCAGACTCCTCCCACATCCCTTCATTTGCACAAACACCAAACAAGCCCTTTCTGCTGGAGGATGCAGGTGTGCAACAGAGCTCTTCTCTGCCTGACACTGCCATAGGCAGGAAGTACCTGGTGGCCACTTCAAGCCCATGTGCTGTATAAATAGGTCACCGAAATCCTGTCCCCCATCGCTCTGCCCTTGGGAACTGCCTTAAACACACCCACTGACCAGGAACTCGTGTAGCTTAGGTAACCTTCTTTTGTCCAAATGTAGGAAGAGCAGCTCAGAAACAAAGGAGAGTGTGTTTTCCAGAGCAGCACTTCCCACAGCTCAGGAACTCTCCCAGGGATGTGGCACAAGCTGCTGATATGAATGTGGATTTGGGTTTGCATGCAAGGCTCTTCCCAAAAGAAGAGGATGGATGCTCAGAGGTGCTCCCTTCCCACTGTCCATGGGCAGGGCTCGCTCAGGACCTGGAAAAGACCAACCCTCATCCATTTTGGGATTCCTGAGAGAGTAGGGCACCTCATCCACCTCCACACCCCTCCCTCTCTCCTTCTTCTCAACAAGGGCTACAAGGAGCACGGGGAGCTTTCTCCCAGGGCGTGCAAGGGTCTTGGATGCACAGCTGACTGCACGTGTCAGTTATGCTCCAAATGGGTTGTCACAGGTCAAGGTTCTGCAGGCAGCAAGAGCAAATGCTATTTTTAGACAGGATAAGGTCACGGTGCTTTTAGAGACAGTGAGGTCTACAATAAAACCTATTGATCAGTCTCTGGAACTAGCGCTCCGGAGAGACGCCTAAATTGAAACAAAAATTGCCTGGCCGTTTTCTCTATAGACTCGGTGGGTAAAAGCTTGTTGGAGCCTTTGAGGAGATAAAATAAGTAAGAAGAACCCACGTACAGACCACAGTTGTCCATTTAAGTGGATGCATGGGGGGAAAAAAATGGAAAGTGAGACCTATGGGAGAGAACAGTGAGAAGCACCGAGCATCCTCCTGCCATAGTGACAAGCCAGCTGCCCCAAGGGTGAAGGCCATCCTTACCACGCCCTGACTCCAACCTCCACAGCCCAGGTGTAAAGGCACTACAGCAAACCTGACTTTTAAGAGAATTAATGCTTTACTTGCATCTTGGAGGGTAAGGAAGCCTCTGAAGGCATTAATCACTGGGGTCCCTAACAGCACACATGCCTTCACCATCCTTCAAAGTGTTCAAGGCCACATTGAATCAGGCTCTGAGCAACCTGGTCTGGTGGAAGGTGACCCTGCAATGGAACCGGATGAATTTTGAAGACCCTTCCAACCCAAACCATTTTGTGATGCTCTCTGGCCATTTGTCTTTTGGCAATGCATATCACCCAGCTGACTCATGGAGGCTCAAAGGTGAAAAACAGACCAGTATTTCAGCCAGGCAAATTATTTAACTGGATGGTTCACACATCTCCAAGGTTTTCACATCAAATTCTAAGCGTTTATCCAGGTCACGGACAAACCAAAATTTCACCAAAAAAACCACAAGGCACTGGACTATCACACTTCCAAGTTCAGCTATAAGTCCACTACAAGCACATAAATCCCTCCCTATCACAAGAGGATCTTTATTGTATTGGAGACCTGAAACCACAGGGACGAGCATGAAACCGTGGAGTATCTTCATTCATCATGTGCCCCACTGCCACAGCCTCGCTCACAAACAAAGCATGCCACAGTAAACATAATCCATACATCACACCCTGACATGGGTGACCCCATTAGAGAGTCCCAGCCAGAGCACCCCACCAGACACCAGCAATATTACAACCGATGCAACTGGAGGATATAATAATAATAATAATAATAATAACTACAGTACACACTATTAAGCCATGAAAAGCTAGTGTGGGTGGTGGGATATGTAGTTTACTTTCTACTCCAGACATTACCAACATGAGCAGAGATATACATTCAGCTGCTCAGGTAAAAGCAGATCGCGTGGGAATTAAAGCACTCGCAAGCCTGCGGCGTGGCTCGCTCGCCATCCGACTGCCAGGTTAGGCTGCAGTTTAAGTTTCTGCATAATAGAGATGACAAGATGCAAAATCTCAAGCGGTATTATCTGTACAGTGCCTGTGCTGCAGAGGAATCATAATAAAAAACATGTTTCAAAGCAGTACAGTAATTGTGATTCTAGGAAGAAAAAAAAAAAAACAAGTACAATAAAAAAGACAGGCTGATCTTTCCAAAAAATATACTGCTGCTAGAACAGCCAAGGTAATTATTCTTCTATTTAGGAAATCAGGCTTGGGCTTCATTTGGTTTCTCTCTATAAAAGTCCTTAGGCTCCTAACAACACTTTTACAATTTTCTTCTTAGTGCCCTGTGACTCCAGGACAAAGTTTGAGATAAAACGATTATAATAAATAAGGACAAAGTTATTTGGGAATTAAGGACACTGCTGCAGACCCTCATCTTCTTAACTGATTAAATGAATGAAGCTTTAGTGGAATATATGTCTGAGAAAATTCAAAGCTAATTTCTGTTTATAATTACTGATAGCACACGAGTATCCTTTCCAGAAAGCCTACTCTATCACCCAGAAAGCAGATGCAAATATGGGTATAAATGGGGAGTGCAATGAAGCCTGTGGCAATACTCACATTAACTGCCATGCAGTCAGACTCCTACCCCATATATGTGTATGGGTACACTCACACACACACACACATGTGCTCCTCTGGTGATTTCTGACATGCATCACTCGTATCCAGGCTCAACTCCACGCCTGCCACCTTCTCCAAGTTTTTTTCCTAGACTCCAGTGGCCGGTAGACAAAGCTCTCTGTTAATCTGAACATAAATAACCATAACGGGTTGAGCCCAAGCTCCTTTTCACTGCTGTGCCTACCAAGTGACTCTCCTGGCTGCAGGGAAGCCACGTAGGATTTACCCCTGGGGTAACTCTGAGCAAGATCTGCCCCCACAATCACTTTCTCTGTGTCTATCCCTGCCCTTGGATTTTGCACGAGCACAGAAGCAGGGAGGGGACCACAAACAATCCCTACTGCTGCCCGAGAGGAGCTTTTGTAACCTGCTCAGCTGCTGTTGGGCATGAAACTGAAAAGTTGGAGAGGCTGGATGCCAGAGAGTGGCTCCCTCAGTTTGTTCAACTGCAAGATGCATCTGGATTTGTGGGGTTTCCAGTACAACACAGCTTCAGGATCAGCACCTCCACGAGACAGAGGCCAGGGACATGATGCCATGATTCCCAGAGCCACCTTCATCCCTCTACCAGGGGGCACAAGGCACTGAAAGATCCATCTTTTTCCACAACAGGTGGGGAAAGGAGGGAAATAAAACCCCCAAACTTTTAATTTTTGTCTTTTCCATTTATTTTTGAATTAGCATTCAGTGTCTGCCGCTGTGACACGGATAGCTAAAAATGTGTGTGCGGATATGTCATCCATGAACAAAGTGGCTCATGTTTGTTCTTTATTATTTAGGAAATGCACATTAATTACTGCAGATTTTCTCCTATACATCCACTGTATCTCAGACAGAATTGCTGAGAAGGTCTGCAGAATAAAAATGTATGGGGTAATTAAATGGATATTTATAATTAGAACTTAATAATTTGCATCAGGGACAAATGAGCTCTGATTTCAATCTGTAGTGCATTTAGATTAGCCTGAAGATAGTGTAATTTGATGTTTTATAGTCCTCCTCTCAGATTATGAAACAATACAGTGTCTTTAAAGCAGCCGTGTTTGTGTCAGGAGTGTGTTAAGAAGCAGCCACAATGAAAATGTTTGACAACGTGAAAGCAGCCATAAATTACATGACAACTGTGTAAAAGTCGTGATGAAACAAATAAAGAGCTGACCTATAATGCATCTGATTCAGCACCGTGCCCGGACCCCTCGGCGCTCATCCCGGAGCGCATCCTTACGTGCACAGCTACTTAGCGCCGAGAAAACTGTAAATTATCCCTAGTCAACAACATTGATTTTTAGTCGACGTTTCAATCAGTTTGAAGTAGAAATACTACACCGCTCCTCCGGCAGCCTCTCAGCCAGCCGGCTGCTCGGCCCGAGCCTCTTTGGGCGCAGCTCTGTTACAGCCCCATTGTTCCCACTGTACAGTATTTATCGTGGGCTCTCCGGGCACAGCTACTTGACCCCAAGGTCACCCATCGCCTTGTCTCCTGGACATACAGCCCACCTCTGCTGCCAATGCCTTTTGCCCAAACACGGGGAGACCCTGCAAATCCCACTGCCTCCCCAGGGATGTACAAGGGAATCTAACCCAGGGACGTGGCATTGCACGGCCACAGCCAAGCACACGCCCCCAGACCAGAGGCTCAGTCTCCCCAGGGCCAGAGGTGAAGCGAGATGGACTCCTTACCAAGGTCTGGGTAAAGAGCAGATTAGTTTGGAGATGCAACCACATCTTTCCTTCTCTTCCCAGCTTTGTCGAGCCACCGGCAGGGAGGAAGAGGAGTGAGGCTGGGCTCTCATTCCTGCTCTGCTGCAGCTCTCTGGCCTTAACTGGGGTGAGCCACCCCACCTGTGCCACAGCAGTTGCTTCTCTCGCCCTGGCAGCATGAGGGTGTGTTCATTAACATCTCCAAGGCACTCAGGTCCTCACGTAATGGATGCTGTAGAGGTAAACACCTCGATCAGCAGATAACAGGGAGTCCTGTGCAGGCATTACACACACGGGAGCTGTGCACGTGCGTAGGCAAACGCCTGGGAAAACACACAGGGGTGCCAAGTCGCTGGGAAGCTCACCATCAAACCAGTCACAGTCTGACATGCTGCACGAGGAGCGAGGGAAGAACCAGTGCAAGGAAGGAGATTTCCAGACCCAGAGCCCTGGCACTCAGCCTCACGGAGCCATATCCCACAGCCTCTTCCCAGCCTTTGTACTTTCCTCCCACAGAGCAGAGCTCAGTGCACCACACATCACCAGCTGCTAGCTAAGAAGGCAAAGGGGAAGGAGAGGAAACAAGGCTGGGATTTTCAACCCATGGCATATTCCCAGATTCTTCAATAACTATGACTCACAGACCTGGATGCCCACATGGAGCAAGGTGGTCAGGCGAAGCTTTAACTAAGAGAGGCCATCCCTATGCATGCCCACTTTCCAAGAGGGACAGTCATGGGACATAAAGCCTCTAGTGCCAATCAATCCTCGTAATTCCCAGCAAGGGGTGATGCTGGGAATGCATCGAAGGGACAGAGGACAGGCAGGTGACCCAACCCACTCCAACCTGCCCTTCACACCTCTGAAAACACTGCTCTTTGCAGCGCAGGGAGCCCATGTTTTCCCAGCTATGCCCTCTCTGTGCATTTTGAAATGTGCCGTCCATCAGCATGACGGGAAACAAGGTGTCGAGCTCTTCCTTTGAGGAGTTTCTTGTTTGACCAGAGTACACGTTATTCAAATCAGCCAGAGTGAAACACAGTTAAGCTGCTGTTTGTTCCAGCACGATGAGACTGGCCTGCTAAAAAGCAAAAATGTCAGGATGTTACAGGCTCAGCCTCCTGCCTACTGGTAAGTAGCTGAACAACTGTCAGAAATGGCATAATCTGGAAAAAAAAAACCACAAAAAAAAACCAAACCCAAAACAACCATGAATTCAAATTGTGTTTCCAAGCCACAGGTGCTCTGGGGCCACCTACACCCCCAGCCAGGTACCCTTGGGAAGCTCTGACCCAGAGCATCCCTGCACCCTCCTTTACTACATCCTCACCACATCCACCTCTTGCAAAGCAAGGAACTTTAAGTAAAAACAATGGTAACCCAGTAAAATTCTCGGATTTTGTCTTTATTCTCACCATCACAGCATTACAATGATTTTGTCTTTATTCTCAGCACCACAGTGTTTATTACACCACCACAGCATTTTGTCTATATTCTCACTACCCAACATCAGCACCTCAACATCAGGCAGGGCCCAGCAATGCTCTGTGAGGGCTGCACGAAGGCTGCAAGCGCAGCCACCTTCACAGGCAGCACAGGTCTGCACCCAGGGATCAATTTGATTTCGTTTCTCATAAAGTCATTTGAATGGGTGGAAGCCAGCATGAAAAGGTGCTGTCGTGCACAAGCTGTGGGCCTGCACTGGGTCTGCCCCCAGGGCTCACTCTCCCCAGCCAGGCAGGCATTGCCTTGCAGATGCTTTTCACCCCCCAATTTAACTCCTGCTATCTCTGAAATCTCCCAGACACACGCAAGCCCCTCCTGCTCTCACACTCTCAAGTTTAGTTTGCCTCTCAGAACAGCAACCCCCTTTTTTTTTTCCTGTGCTGGGCCCTCAGGTTACTGGCACAGCGACAACTCTTTTTTTTCCCAACAGCAAGCCAGGAAAGATGATAGAACCTGCGTGCGTGGCCAAGGGACTGGTCTCAACTGGTTCAGAGGGAAAAAATGGAGCTGTGTCTTTTTTACCCCCCCTTCTCTCCCTCTTCTTGCCTTTAGCCAAAAGACCTGGGAGCATTTGATGTACAGTCAGCAGGTATAAAAAAAAAAAAAGAAAATTATTGAAAAGGCTGGCCGGCTCCGGAGCTGTGACACTCTCTCATCAAACTCTGGACTTCAGCCAAGTTCATCTGTTAATGGAGAGCCAGAGCCAGGGCCTCCCCCCGCCACCACCCCCTCGCTCCCTCCTCTACCTCTTCCTCCCTCCTAAAAAACTAGACATCGATTATGTCTGTGCTTTTCCCTTTCTATTCAAGATAAACAAAGTGCTTCAAGTTCAGGGCACACCCTGGGACCCTTGACAAAGCAATCTATCATCCTGTCTGCTAAACCAGTCTGGCCACACCACCGCCGAGGAGACTAATGCTTCCAGTGTACAATTTTCCCTTTGTGCTGCTGCCCTATTACTAGTAACCTCTTTTCTTCCCTACCTTCCCAGGAGCAGATGTGCTTGACCACTTTGCCTAAGCCCCTCCTGGCAAAGGCATTTTTTGCTGAAAGCAACCTTAAGAATTAAAAAAAAAAAAACAACAAAAAAAAAACAAATCCACAAACCAAAAAATAATCCCGCCTCGCCTGCCCCCTCCTCTCTCTCCAACTCCCATCTCCATCCCTACATCCCGTCCACCAAAGAAATCCAGTAAAGAGCTTAAATTTTCCTTCCCCACTGAAGATTTCTTTTTAGGGAGCGAGTTCAGGTTTAAATCATATCCACTAATTCATTCTGACTTGCAATTAAATGCAAATACACTTTTATAGCCAGCATGGAGTGTATTAATTTTAACAGCAAATGACAAAATAAGAATACAGTCCCTCCAACACCAATAACGAATCGCACTATAAATCACGTTAGTGGTCACATTCATTAAAGCTTGTAAAGCTCTTGGAGATCCGCGGGCACGATGTGCCACCAACCCACAGAGCAGCATCAGCTCGCCCAGACCCCACTGCTGGCACCCAGGTGCCCCAGACCCCACCTGGGGGGCACAGGGAACACCCCACCTAGTGCAGGACACCCAGATCCACTCCAAGTCCCTCCCAGCAGTGCCACAGGGAGCTGGTGCTTCCCAGGTGAGCGGTGCCGGCGAGATTCCCAGCCCAATATTGAGGGTGGGTCTCGCCACAGGGCTGAGGCATGTGGGCAAGGTGGTGTAAGTTAAGGGAAGGGCCAGGCTGGGTGCTCTAAAACACAGGGCAGCTACAGAAATTAATAGGAAACCACAAACCACCATTTAAGGGCACTTCCTAACAGCTAGCCTGGCCTTTTCCTAATGCTCCCGGCTGCCGACAGCGCTTACCCTTCCCCAGGTCTACACAGCACTCCATTTGTAGCCAGCACTAAGATCCTCTGCACCGTTTATTAGCCAACATGGGGGAAAGTGAGGGTTTTCTGGCTCCTTTGTTTTGTTAGGACAGCTGTGTGCCATTCCCACCCCCTCCCACCCATCCTCTCCTAAAGAAATAATTAAATCCAATTAGGACCAGAAAGTAATTTACATTTTGGTTCGGTGTAAGATGGGGAGGTGGGGGAAGGAAAAAAAAAATCCCATAAAACATGTTGCAATGAAATTTCATTCCTTTGCTACTTATTTGTCTGCTTTTGCTTTTGAGGACAGATCAGGCTGCACCTTCCCTCTTTGGAGGCTGTACATTTTGGTGTGTGCACCGAGGGGGAGATGAGGAAGGTGGAAGAGAGGAAACTTGTTCCCATTCCCTGCTCTGTGAACAAGACAGTTCTGCTGGGCTGCCCATCCTGCTCCTGCTCCTGCTCCTCCCCTCGCCGTGCCGGGGGCTCCTCTGCCGCAGTTTACTGATTTACAGAACCTTGGTATGTGAATGGCAAAAATTCCTTGGCATAAGTATATGTTTGCTGATCACATTTCAGATCATGTGTTGTTCATTATTATGACTTGCTCAGAAACAGTTTTGCTACAGTTATGTGGGTTTGCCTTGGATATTTTTTCCTCTTTTAGTACATTGAAAACATCATGGCAGGGGGGGAAAGCAAATGAGAAAATGTTTTTGTGTCTACACCACCTCAAAAGTCTATTTTAAAAAATTATGGAAAGGAATACAAAATATTCCAGGACTGGGAATCAAGGGGGAAAGAAAATGAGATTAACAAATTGTTTCTTAAAGACCAATATGATGTCAGATTTTCAAGTGGAATATTTTCCTTTGGATTGGGATGGAATTATAGGTGGAC
>VZTN01010459.1:145000-158900 GCA_013400515.1 Erpornis zantholeuca
CGCTCTCCGAGAGCAGATTAACAAGATTTCCACCACCCTCCAAAAAAGCCTTTTTCCCCTCAAGTCACATCTTCCATGTAAACAGCAAATGTATTATAAAAACATTATTTTCATCAAAGTGCAGCAGCATTAATTTTAGGGACTCGCTGCATTTGAAAGGGAGGGATGAAAAGATCTCGGCACCGGAGCATGGCACTGAGCAAGTCGCCGTGCTCCCGGGGAGCGCAGCTGCAGCCGCCGAGCCAGCGGAGTTTGCGGGGGCACCGCTCAGCGCCGCCGGCCGCTCCCGAACGGGGCTCGGCTCTCGGCCGGCCCCGCGGGGCCCCGATCCAGCCATCCCAAAGCGTGCAGAGCAGGGGAGACGCGCTTCTGCCACAGATCCCAGGAGGAGGTTGCGGAGGGAAGTGCTGGCTGCCTCCCCGGCACCCCGACTTTGAAGGATGGATGAATGTTCAAATAATTCTTATTCCCACCCCGCCAGCCTTCTCCAACCTCATGGCTTATCCTACCTGCACCCCTGCAGAGCAAAAGAGAGGATGCCTGGAGCTGTGCTAATGCCCCGCTTTTTTAACATTTATTGGACAAAACAGGACCTGGTGCTGTACAACAACTGCAACAGCAAACATCTGGATTGGCCATGAATCCCCAGTATTAAGGAAATGCCCCGAACACCAACATTACTTCACACAGGAAGAGTCCAGGGAAGGCCAGTATGGGATGTGACAGCATAAATCAGAATTAGATTAAAATCAAAAGTTTATAAACTACTGCCGGGCCACCGAGCCGCTGAAGGCCACGTCTCCCAAACTGCCGTCAAGTCATGTCCCCCATTAGGAGATTTTTCCCCCCACTTTTTTCTCTGTTTCCAGACACATGAAAAGCACACTACTGGGCTCTGAGCATTCCTTAAAATAAAGCAATTAACTTATTTCCAGGCTCCAGCAAGCGATCGTGACAGCCTTCCCCCCGGCAGAAAGTGGGAGCCGTGGTCCCTGACCCCCGGCCAACACAAAAGAGGCAGCCCCAGCACAATGCCTGCTGTCAGCAACTGAATTATTTTTATACAGGAATTTTTATCTCTATGGTACAAACAAGTATGTGTCTGTGCTGACTTGTTAAGCAATCCACTTGTATGTAGAATAAGATTTTTTTTTCCCTGCTACCAGTCACACAGCTCTAAGATCAGAAGAAATACATACTCTTTGAAGCTCCTCAAATGTTTTAGTTAAAAGGACAGCAGTTGTTTTCAAAGATCCAAGAGTATCTTTATCAGAATTTAATTTTTCCTTATTGATTTTTTCTAACGTAACACAAATTTAACACAGGACAGTTTATAGTTTATTACAAAATAATACAGCCCCTATCTCTTTTTCCAAATGCATCCCACTGTGTTCTAGCTCCTCAAAGAGAACAAGGCTCCCGGACTTGTTTCTCATTGCACAACAACTCTTCCCTAAACATAAAAATCAGCATCAGTAATAGAGAAACACGGGGAAAAGCCCCCGGCCACCCTCACACAGTAAATGCTCCATGCACTTGCAATGCCCTGGCTGAGGAACGACAGTTTTGCTGATCTATTCTCCTACTCCACAAAGAATAAACTCGGTATAAAATGCAACGAAACCCAGATGATTCATTCAATGTCTGAAAAAAACCCCAGCTGTGACGCTGAAGCAAAGTAATGCTGGGTGACAAATTAATTGTTGCGAATATTGGGGGGGGGGATACAACACAACACGTTTTTATTTTTTGCATTTTTTATTTCCCTACCTGATAAATCAATTAAGCAAGCAATTAATGCAAAATTAAACTCCTTACTTCCTAAAGGAACAAGGAACTGTGATGCGTAATTTTTTAAAAGTAATAGCTGTAGTAATAGCAGTAATAATAACAATAATAATAATAATATTATTATCCACAACAACAATAATAACACCACTAAAGGCAGGGCTCTTCTTTGAGCCTTTGTTGTTCAGCAGTAATTCCATTGTTTATTTAGGCAGAGGTTTTTCTATCTGCAGCTAAGATCAAATTGTAGGTATAATTGTTCAGCATTTAGGCAAAGCAGGGCAGGATGGAAGCAGAAAGTCCTTGGTTCTGACTGACCAAAGCTCCCCAGGTCTCCCTCCAGCAGCACACCCACTCCAGTGGGAATCCTGCTCCCTCTGAAGCACCCTGACAACGCCTACCTGGAAGGGCAGAGAGGAAGCACTGCTTCTCCTGGCAGCTATTTCACAGGGACAGCAAGCCTCCCTGCCTTGTCGGCAATGCAGTCATTTGGGTTTTGCTTCTTGCCCCACTCTTGGTGTCTCAGCTGTTTAGTGTGAAACACAAAAATCTGAGCTGTAGCTGAGCTCTGTACCCACCAAACAGGAGGAAGTGATGGGATTTTATTTTAACAGCAACCTGTTCAGGTAAAAAGTTCCAGCAGAATCGCAGCAGGCAAGCAGGCAGAGGTCTCCGGGGAAAGCGGAGAGAATAAACACTTTGGTGCACTGTCTGCAAACCCAGAATTCAGCAGCTTTTTTTGGCAGCCAATTTGTTTCAAGTGTTTTGTTTCGGGGAACGTATGTATTTTTCTTTGTGCATTTTGTGGATTTACTACAACCGCTCCTGACAGCTGTTGATTCAGTTAAATGAGCACATTATTAAAAATCCTCGAACACAACCGCACTGAAGAACAGACACCTTTGGATGGAGCTGAAGATTTGAACACACAAGAAGATGCAAATGAAACCTCTGAGGGGAGCATGTACAGCCTGGGCCGTGCCCAAGCCAGGGGGCAAAGGGGGCTCCAGCCCTGTTTGTGGTGACTGTTTTCTTTGTTTCAACCAGACCCAGATGCTAAAAAAAGAATGAAAAGCAATGCCAACAATCCCAAGTATAAAAAATAAATGTTTGCTAATACTTGAAAAAATTACATCCCCCAGCGGGCTAGAGTTAATGTGCTTCAAATAATTTTGCACCATGCCCTGTACTTTGTTTTCTTTTCTTACTTACTATCCAATTTTGCAGAGGAAGGGCACCTATTCAGAACGAAGAGGGAAAGAAGAGGATGTTTTCATTTTGCTTCAGATCAAAGGCAAACAAGAATGCAAACTGTGGCATATTGAATATTTTTTTCCACCGCTGTCATTCACACTGGGCTATCCAAGTTTTATACAATTCCCCAGCCCGGCTGCATATTAAGCTGGCTGTGTACAGCTTTATTATAGCGTGGTGCTGAGGAAACATTAATATTCCTGTGTTGCATCTGACAGGACATTTACATGCGCCCATCTGAGCTCACACCTGAGAGCTGCTCCAAGGTACAGTAGCTGTGCTCCGATTGTAAAGGCAAATGAAGAACACAAATTCCCTGCTGGGATCGGGGCTGACCTCGCCACACCCCACACCGCAAACCTTTCCCTCGCCAACCCCAGGCAATGCCCCCTCCGAATGAAGAATGAGCCACAAAGTTACCAGCCTGGGTGACAGAAGAGCAAAAAAAACCTCGCTGAAATATTTTAAAGATGCACAGCGAGTGCAGCTGGCCAATAAAGGTTGGAAAACAAACTGGCTGAACCCCGTGCGGGATGCGTTGCATACTAAACCTGATTAGAGAGATGGGGAGGATGTTTATGGGCTTTAAAATGCGTTTGGCATTAACACAGGAGGGTTTGAATAATGTGAGCACTTGGTCTGCTCATCCATAAGGGTCCACAGCCACTGGCCCAGCTCCTGCAAGAGTTTGATCCACTTCTGGCAGAGCAATGCACACCCAAGATGGGGGCTGTCCAGAGCGAGCTGTGTTTCATGGAAATTCATTATCAGATCATCCCAACCACTGGGGTGGTTTGTGGGTCCATTAATGTGCCTGTTATTTTTAAAAGTATGCCATAAATCAGAGCAATCCTTGTACTGGTGTCTACCTACATGGGCCCAAACCTGCTACGCCCGACATCACCAGGCGTCAGGCTGCAGCTACTGTCTCTGAACACGGTGAGACAAAATTACGTTCATTTCATTTCCAAAGGGAAAAACAAAACAAAACAAAAAAACACCCAATGGTTAATTTTAGGGCCATGCTGCCAGTATGAGTACATATATATGTACATCTTAATGTACTAAAATATATGGACTTGATGTGTTTTATGGACTTGTGCAATACCCCAGTAGCTGACATGTAAAACCGAGCGCTCCCCAATGGGAGCTGCGTTCGAATGCCTGGCACTGGGAGAACACAACTTCCTCGGACTCGCCACATCCCTGGCAGCATCATGACCCGAACAAAATCACAACAAGCAGAAAGGTAACGAGAGATCCTCAGCGATTAGCTAAGAAAAAACCCAACAAAACACAAGTGGCACTGTGCCAGGCCATGTCCAGCTTGATGCTAAACGCCTTTTATTGCACAAAGCTGGTACTAGTGGATACAAAAACAGACCGAAGCTTGAAGGGAATTTTGTCCAAAAAAATTTCCGTAATGAGGATGCGTGCAGGCAAACAACTGGAGGCTCTGCTCCCGTTGCCTGACGGTGCCTCGCAAGCCTCTTTAATCGCCTTTATTATTTGAATGAAACAAGAAAGAGCTTGTGGGCTGAGGGTTGCATATACAAAACGAGGTGATGCTAATAGGCCTCCTCGTCTTTAAAACAGACATTACCATATTATGAGGATGTTTAGGGAAGAATTTACTTCTCCCACTGGGCTATTTTTCAGACACATATAAATACTATATGTTCCTTTTCCGGGTTAAGTAAAGGTGGCCTGTCCACCTTGGACAAATCTGGTAAAATTGGTCCAAGTCAGGTGTTAATTGACGCGTTATGAAATGTTAAGTCCTGTCCCCACCTACTATGAGCGATCTTCTGGCTTATGACTGCCCTGCATCCCTAGCCCCCTGCCAAAACTTTGCTGAAAATGTGTTACAAAAAAAGGTTACGAAAGTGGTTACAGTTAAAAACAAAACCAGATTACACTAACTTTCTAGCTCTACTGGCAAACATATGTACTATGTCAACAGATGATGTGAGCACAATGGAGGACAAGGTCTGAGCAACCTTCTCTTCTGGCCTTGTTTTAGAAAGGCCAAGAGCTCCCAAAAGTTCAAACTTTCCATGGTACCATGTTTGATTTACTCCCTGCCTCAGTTTCCATCACCCACCATTCGTTGCTGGGACTCTTCACACGGAGCCTTGCGTTATTACGCGCATGACTTTCAAAGCTTTCGGCACGTGATGCCAACGTGCACCCTTCGAGATCTATACGGAGCTTAACGTGTGCCAGGCTGCCTCTTGAGCCACCAGCATTTTGGATGCAGTGATGCTTCTGCTCGTGGACAGCTCCACAATACAGTGTCCCATGCAACAGTAGAAGGAACAGAAAATATATTTCTCATCCTCTCAGAAGATCTGACTTCCAGGAAACAAAAAAAACCACCAGAAATATTCAGGGGACCACAACACTGTAATGCTCCCCTGGAAGGCAGAGGCAGAGGCAAACTTTCTACCCTGCTTCTGTGCTTCGAGTGAACTCATATTTGTGTTTCCAATAAAGAGCCATTTTTACATTAACTGTCTGGAACAGCAGGGAATAGGAAAACTAACACAATCTTTACCTCGTACAAAGGATGATAGTGGTGTCACGTGCTTTCTTCTTCAAAAAATGTTATTTATAAAAGGCAACGGGGAAAGCAGGGAAACTATTGACTCTTCTCTGTATCCCCGTGCGAGCAGCATTACAGCAACTTTTTGATCCCCTGCATTTTTTACATTTTACCCCCCCCGAGAAGTAAATTTCACAGCCGCACAGGCCACCGCCTTTAATTAAGCTTTCAAAAGTCTTCTGACAATGCCAACAATTGCAAGACACTTCTAGAGCTCAATCATGCAATCATCGTGACACTTCTATTTACAATTTGTCTTAGAAAGAGTTTCTCTGACATTGTACTTTGACAAAACAGCCAAGCTGCCGGTTCACAACCTTTCTCTGTCTTATTTACAAATACAGCTTGTACGCAGAGCTCCAAATCTCGGGAGCAGGAGCCTTTGGGTAGCACCCTCACTATTTTTTCCTGCCTGCAATATTTTACCCAGCCTGTGCTCTCTGTTTCTTTGTACGAGGAAAGCAGACAGAATTTGACTTCAAAATCTTCCCATATTCCTTCTTCCCCTCCTCTATCTTTAAGCTTTCATCTTATTGTCCAGATGCAATGCTAACTGAACAGTGCAGACAGCAGTTATTTTGTCTCCAGAACAAAACAAAACAAGGAATCGACACACACAACCTACAGAATTATAATGGTAACTACTAATAACGGCCCAAGAAAATTTCTGTTCAAAGACATTACTTCCGGAGATCTGTAATAATCAAATACACTCAGTCTGAAATTCAGTATCAAATGACGTTCACCTTCCCCTGACTGCAGCAGACAGAAGGATTTCTTACATTATTTTCCCACGTGTTTTATTTGAATGTCACAAGCAGCTTGAGAATATAGGATTCGAGCAGTAAAAATTCCCTCCCCTCCTCCTCCCCTCTTTGTACAGTGAACAGAGCATCCGCAGATACACACTCGGCATTATACAGGGGAATAGGCAGCAGCACTCCAAAGTGTTCCCCCAACTGCATCCAGGTAACATTTAAGATCCTTCTTCACCCAAACCCCAACCTTTCATTAATTCCCCCGGACTTACACACTCAACAAACAAACCACCAAAACCTGACACGGGCGGGCGATAAATATTTCCTCAGCCTTTTCAATAAGTGAACAGCAATTTTACATTCACTGATCTCCAGATACTTCAGTTAATATTTCCCCCTATTGTAAAATACGAGAGCGGATAACTGAAGCCCTGCCGTCGCCCTCACTGCAAATCACGGGCTGCCGGTATCTGGTGGTGAGGCTTTGACATACATATTGATGAAAGCTGCCTCGTTGGACCCACACAACATATCCTATTAATTTTCAGTTAAATTTATGGCATTTCAGCTCCAGTGCCGGATCAGCATCACTCAAAATTTTATAGCGAGGCAGAGCTGTGCTCAGGCAGACACCCAGATGGAAGAGCCAGGTACGGAGACATGCCTGCACCTATATGGATCCCACGGCTGCTGCACAGGTTGCACACACACATATAAGCTCCTGTCCTCATCCCTGTCTCTGGAAAACAGCAGGATAAAGAGCAGCCTAGCGACAGTTAAAACAGACATCATTTCTCCCTGCATTTGAATGAGTCGCTCCCTCCTTCCTTGTCTGTACATCTTTAACCACTACTTAAGATTCTCTTCTACTGTAACACCCCAACTTACTGACTACAAAACTGCAGACAGGGAACAAACTGCACCGGGAGCTTGCCCACAGCACCTCTGTATCCAGGGCTAACCTGGAACACCTATTCCAGCCTCACAACTAACTGGGGACATTTTTATATTGCTATAAAATACGTATTTTCTGATCTCTTAGCAGAAGGAATCACTTCCCCCAACTTCTGTGTATTTTTCCAAAGGCAGCCTCTTTTTAATTTTAATTACACACTCAAATTTTTTGCATTTTGCATTCCTGCACAGAAATCAGATATAAATAGCTGAATTGGAAGAATTTGAGGTTCTCTGCAGTGGCCTTGCTGAAGCCTGAACTCCATAGCTCAGGCTCCAAGACCCTCACTGGAAATTTTACTGCTGGACTTCACAAAGTACTGGCTACAAGCAATGGGTCACTCCAGCTATTGCCACACTTCTTTGTGACACAAGGGAGCCGAACTCATCCAAGTGAAAAGGGAGATGAAAACACAAAGGGGAGGAACAGTGCAAGACCCCTCAACTCCTGGTGCACCTTCTCCCTTCTGCCAAAGCCAGGCTGCATTTCCAACCAACAGGAAGAACCAAGGGACCCCAGTGCCGCTCAGCTCCAGCCCAGACAGAGAGATGCAGAGAACCTGCATTCTTGGACCTTCCATCTGTAGGCACAGCTGGGCACCACAGCCAGAAAACTTGGGGCAGAAGAGCCCTGACAACCACAACTCCATCCGTACTCAGGACACACTCACAGCTTGCTCTGTGGGACCCTCCTGCATGACACCAAGCCTGCTCCCAGTCAAGCCCACCTCCAGGTAAGAGCGAGCAGGATCAGGCCCTGCCACCATGCCCCTGTCCTCAGCCACCCCCTCGGCTCAGCGAAGCATTTACAGTCAGTTAAAACCACGGCCCTTTCTCAATTAACAGCCCCGTGACGGCGCGCGAGCCCAAATCCTCCTCGCTTCGTGTCACCCGCGCCACGCCAAAGCCAGACTTGGCTCGCAGAGCCTCCCGCGCCAAACGAGCGCCAGAGCAAAACCCTCAGCAGAGGAGGTTCCCCTCATGCAGAACTCCTCGGCACGGCCATCCCTGCAGCCCAGGGACCTATCTGGGACCACAGGGATGACAGCATGTTTAATTCTTGCTTGACAGATACTGTGTTTTGTCTTTTGAGCGGAGCGGCGCCGTACGTAAATACAGCGTTACATCATACCGCCGCTCCTCCATATTTGGTGATTTAGTATGGCTCCAGAGCTTGGAAGACTACAAATCCCTTCCGCCGGGCTCCTGCTTCATTAATCACGCCCTACACTTCTGCTCGCTTTCCGTCAGATCGCAGGCAGCACATGGAAATGGGCACTGCCCTCTACCACTCTGGGAAAAAAATTTCACCTTTAACATCCTTGTCTGGGAAGTGCAATATGGGGAATTATTGGGGGTTTAAGTCTCATTCGAAATGTACCTCTGCAGTAGCTGAGCCTCTGTTTCCTCTTAAATGTAGACATTTTCATGTTTCAAGGAAATACCAATTACTCTGCAGAAACAGCACACACTCGTTCACATGACGTCTGCGTGTGCACGCACATGGCTCTGCACACAGACACGTGCGCAGGCAGACACCCATGCACTGATATGGATCTGCTGCCACCACAAAACCTCCAAAACTGCAGCTCTCCAGCACAGTTTGGCAGCCAGCTTGGAGGCCACGGAGGCTGCGGGAGGATCCCGCTGAACCTCCCAGTGCCTACTGCCCTATTATGGTTTAACTTTGTGGCCAAAGCAAGCCCAAGACAAGCTCCAGCACATCATGTGGTGATGTACTGCGCCTCCGACAACCCCGAGCGGTCCTGTGGGCTCCCAGAAGAGAGGTACCAGCAGTGCTGCATCCCAAACAGCACTGGAGGGGGAGTTTGAAGCTGGTTCAGGCTTTCGTTGGGGCTGATCCGCCGCGGTCTCGCCTTTTTCGACTGGCAGTATTAGCGTGGTTTGAAGTGATTTGAAATGCTGGCTGAAAATGGGCCATACTTTCGTTTACTAGCAGTGTTTTAAAAGCAGAGCGTGCCCGGTTACATTCCCAGGGCTCTGGGATTTTCTTTCACATGGCACACTGTTATTTTTTTAACCTTACTTGTGAAAGTATCTGCATGGCCAATAGCCTTCTGATTTTTAAAAAAAATAAAAAAATATGCTACAAAATGGAATTATTTACTCTTTTTTCTTTTTTTAAATTACATTTCATATTGTTTGTTGCACAAAACAGAACTCTGCCTTGGACATTTGTACGGCTGACATGTGGTTGTGTAAACCACAAACAAAATCAAGATACATCTGTCAAAACCACATCAGAGACAAGAGAGAGCACAGCGAAGCATTTATCATTTGGCTGAGGAGGCAGGCTGCAGAGAGCAGCCTTTCCTGTCAAACCAACCTTTTGAAATTTCCAACATGCCCTTAAACTTTTCGAATAAGCATGTCTGTGCGCTTCAGCAACTGCCCTCTCTACTCTGGCCTGGCCAGTCGAAAATGGCATCTTAAAGTCAAGGTCGGTGGTGTCACTTTGCCATGGGGCTGTGTTTAATTACAGTCCATACGCTGACAGCCAATATGGAACCAAGGCTGGCTGATGCTCGGTTAACTCTTTCACCCCTGACTTTGCCAAAGACTCAAAAGCTCCTCGCTTTCTCGCGCGGCAGGCTCGGAACCCTCCTCCCACGGCGCCCCGGCGGGCGAGGCACCGGGAGACAGTGACTACAATGCAGGCAAATCACGAGAGTGGCCTCAAACAATACCGCCAGAAACACCGGCTGGCACGGCACGTGCCTGTTGCTCCTGCCGCTGCGCAGGCACCAGGAAACACCGCTAACCCGAGGCGGGGAGGGCATGGACACCCCGGCCGTCACGGCGAGCAGAACACGCAGACACGGTAGTGCACGACTGCCAACATGCTACGTTGCAACTGAAACAGAAATAAACTCGCAAACACTTCTCCTTGCTTTAATTTACCTGCTATATGTTCCTGTTTAGGGCAAATTCCTCTAGATGACGTTGATAAACAATCGTCATCCTCTGGCGTAACCTGGATGCCAACCTCCACAGGATTGGATGCTTTTTTCAGCTCACTTGGTGAGGGTGAAGGTGGCTTATCCACAGCCTTCTCTAGGCAGAGACTGCCATTGCATTGTTTCCGTTTGTGCTCAATAAAAATAAGAATGTCCCCCAACGGAAAGTTCATCTGACACTGGCCACAAGTGAGGAGGTCGTGGTCCCCTTCCGGAGCTCCCAATGTGCCATGTTCAGGTTCGTCATCAGTGAGAATGGCTTCAAGAGGTTCGGCTGCAGTTTGAGAAACAAAAGGAGAATGGTTAGAGCTCTCGGGAAAGGCACCGGGCGCGGGGGGAGGAATGCGCCGAGCCCCCTCTTCATGAATATTACACCCCGCTCTCAGTCCGCCTGCTCCCCCCCAACCAAACCCATGCAACACGGCTGTCAGCACGGCACCGAGGACAGGGATTCATCAGTTACAGGGAAGAGATTCTGCAGGAGCAGCTGTAGCATGCAGAACTCGGAGTGCGAGCACCGCAACTGTCTCCGTGTTCCTACAGGAGGGCAAATTTCTGACTCCTTGAATGATTCGGTGCTAAAATTAAACAGATAGGCTGGAAGAATACACCACGGAACTCTTGTGGTACTACAACAAGAAGGGAATACGGTGTTTTATTGCTGAATGTATTATTTATGTACATGAATTCAAGGCTAAAAGCACTGCACACACTCTCACACACATGGGTGTGTATCTTCCACCAGGCAGAGCAGACCCACTTTCTAAAATTCAGAAACACAGTGCAGACAGAAGGTGTTTCGATACACACAGATACTGCACATTCCCTGTACGGGCCGTGCAGGTAATGTGTGCATGTGTGTAAAAGAGAAGAGGGGGAGAGCCAGCCTGCATGGCCACACACACCCAGACACCGACACGCGGAGCACATCCAGCCCTCAGAACGCACGTGCAGACGTAAATGCATGGATTTGTGTCACTGTCCCCATCGGCCTGTTTGAGGTTTCCAATTTTAAAAAAATCCTAAAGGCAGTAGTTATTCGAAGGGGGGGGCGGAGGGGGGAGGGGGATGAGGCAAATAAATAANTAAAAAGCAAGTGCAGCAGAAATGCCTGTGGAGCGGGGGGAGGCACCTCTCACTTTTGAGCTACTCCTCAGCATCCAAATAAACAGCAAATTCACCACCGAGTCCACTCACAGATATTAGCTGGATAGGATATTTTTTAGTACTTAAGGAAATAAGGCAATCAGTCATTTTGCGTTTTTTAATCCTGAAATAAGGGAATGCTTAAATTATCTTCAACATGTTAGCACTGGTGGCCTTCAGCATCTAAAAATCAACCTGGCCAAGCAACTGCCACATTTCCTCGCAACAGTGAGAAGCGCCTTCTTTAAACTCAAAATACCTTGCCTAATGTTGTCAAAGTTGACAAATTTTCTGAATGAGCTCCAAAAAGCTTCATTATGAGGCTATTTCTGCTCACAGAATCGTCAGTGGATGCTTTAATGAGGCAGACTCGGCTCTCTTTTCTGTTGGCTTATTTTTTTTTAATGTTAAATTTGCAGAGAAATACCTTGGCAGTATTTCTGTGCAGTCTCCATCACTACTGCCTTTCACGAGGGGGGGAAAAAAAATTAATACCAGCAGCGTGTTGGTGTTCCTCTGTCTGCACAACACAACACGCACGCTAACAGCAGCGAGCAGGAAGAGAGGGTACTACAAATACAACCCACATCAAAACACTGCCAGGTAACGCAAGTGAGACAGAATACAACTCCTAAACAGTTAATCAGCCTGACCTTCTTTAGCTGGCTGCCAATTTCACATTTAATGAACTTAAAGCCACAGAGAATCAAAAAATAGATTTTAATTTGACTGCACAATATTGGAACTGATTTTGATAAAGTGCAAAAATCCAGTGAACTCAGGTTAAATTTATTTCAACCCTACCTAGGATGAATATTGAGGAGGAAGATCTGGAGTAGCTCCCAGTTGTGCTGCGTAAAATAATATTGAAAGAGCACACTACCTCGCCGTACCTCAGCTCCAACTAGGACACAGGGATCCAGCCCATCATTTCTTGCCTCTAGTACTACTTCTAATTTAACGTAAGGTCAACCACAGGAATATGAAGGTTACATTCGTATTAATAAAAACAATGTCTTAATCGCTGGGGCTTTCTTTTAAACTTACAGACCGACAGGAGAGGAGGCACAACGTGCGTCTCACGCTCCTCGGGAAGCCGGCAGAGGAGCAGGGTGTTTCTGCGGGATTGCCGGGCATGGCGTTTTCCTCCCCAAGCCGTTCCTTGCGTTCGGACCGAGGGAGTAAATTATTGCAGGACTAATTCCACCGGCAGCTCGCTGCACGCCGCAGACAAAGGTATTTTGCGAATCTAACTTGGAGCTCACCGACGCTCCGCAGCAAAAGGACACAAAACCACCCGTGTTCCCCTTACAACTGGCTTAGCGAGGAGCTCTGCATAATCATTACTCAATTATAATGTTTTCCCGCGGCCTGATTCCTTTCTGACGCTGTCACTATTATTTAGCAGGGGAAGGTAACCCGCTGCTTCGACACCAGACAGTTAAAAGTGGCACTGAACAAAAACAGACTTTGCTAAAAGTCTGTACGGACTGGGCTGATTTACAATCAAAACCAGGAAATGAAGTGGTAATTCAGAGGTTGCTGATTACACCTCCACATTTCACCTAATTAATTTTATAGGAGGCAAAGTTCTTGAAAATAACAAGATGATCAAATGTACAGATATAAAACCTGTAACCTCAACATTTTCTATGCTCTTAACGTAAATTATTGCTAATTAACAAGAATTATATACTAATGTATGAAATACGGCTGGCACCGTGTTCGCTGCAAAACATTTGGCTCCTGATGGAGGCAGATGCAGCAAAAAAATATGCTTTTTATTATTACTGCTACTTTTAGAACGCAATATAAAATACCGGGATTACAAAGAAAACACCAGAATACAATTCACCTGGTCTTGCCTCCGATTTGCAGGATGCATCTTTTAATTCTGGGGCAATCAAAATTCCCTGCCTGGGTCCCTAATCATCCGTCTCTATTTTTCATGCAAATTGCCCTTCCACCAACGTGCCTTTTCAGCTTTCCCCCTTCGCCCTCCTACTCCCCCCTTCTTCCCCCTGTTCCCCAGCCACCAAAACAACCGCACCGGCAAAAGCGGGATGGATTTTGGAGTGTCGGGAGAAAGGAGGTACTGGGGATGACGGGACCGGGAGGGGGGGTGCCACAGTACGGTGCGGGGAAATGCCCGCGGGGCAATGCGGATGCGCTGCCGGGGCATTTCCCCGCACCGTACCGTGGGAAGGATGGAGAAGGGTTGTTTAATCCCAAGTTTGTGTCTTCGGATCGTGCGGTGCAAGGAAAGGGAGACTCGGGGGTACAATGGGAACCGCCAACACACGTTATGGGGAGGGAGGGGAAACCCGCGGAGGGGGAAGGCGAGCATCCCCCGCTGCCTCCCGGAGCAAGCAAACTCCGCGCAAAATTAAGAACAAAGAAGAAGAAGGAGGGGGGGC